>JAOWBR010166121.1:0-11793 GCA_028571145.1 Dionaea muscipula
AACACTTGCTTTTAGGGGCAAAATGGGTAATTCATCCCTCCCCTAAATTCAGCCAAAATTCAAGTGAACCCCCAAAGTGTTCCCACATGGGCTTGAGCCTATGCTCAAGTAGAAAATTGTCCAACCTCCTCCAACACCAAGCTAAGCTAGTTATTTGATAAATTAAATAACCCAACTAGCTTAAGTGTCACATGTGAAACTCGGTCCATCAAGGATGAGTTATCACACTCTCACTGTAATAACATCTCCCAGTGTTATTTCAATGTCAAACTATTCGACCATCACACGATCATAGGGTCTCCTCCACTCTGGATTATCTACAATCCTGGGGCCTCGTACCAAACAACATCTATGGCGATACTGGTTTACTCTAGAAGGCAGCCCGTCCAAAAGAACTTTCCTTGGTAGTGCAGTGAAGGCATGAAGCTCGCAATCACTATCGCCAGTCACCTTCTTGATCGTGAAGAAAGCACAGAAGACGAGAGCATTGGGTGCGTAGCCCAGTTGTCTACACAAAACCCCAAAGGCAGACATTACCCCCAGGCATTAGGAGTCAGCTGTGAAGGGCTGATGTTGTAAGCGTCAATGATGTCCCTGTAGTACTCGCATAGTGGAAAGCGCTGGCCGAGGGTCAAGCTATTTGCGTACATTGACATGGCCCCTTCTCAGGTGTCGTATGGACGATCTGAGGGGGTTGTTATAAGGAATTTGTAGCCATAGCAGTGGAAGCGATCAGGAAGTGGCGCTAGATCAAAGGCACTAAAAATTGATCTTCGATCCGCCCCAGGAGAGTAGGGGCGGTTAGCAGGGGTATCAGCATTTTGAGTGGAATGGGTGCGTCGTCTCACGATCTTCGTACGACGGACGCCGCTAGGTGATGCATTAGAACTGGAGGGAATATTGGAAGGAGGATTAGAAGAGGTATTAGGAGGCGGAAGGACCATGATTGCAAGCGAAGCGACATTAGGGAGGTCATCGGAGGTATTAAGATCGGAAGGGGACGAAGCGGTCGACATTTTTTACGAATTTGGAAAAAAAAGAAAATTTTGGAAAAAATTATAACTTTCTACTCGGTGACCCTGCCCGATCAATCAGTCCGGTCAAAGGAAATTACCTTTTCTATAAACTTTCTGCTCGCTAAAGACTTGGAGGAAGAAAAAGACTTCTTCCCGAATGTACCTTGCCCGGTCTAAGTCTGCCCGGCGTTGCTAGAGGAGGAATGAGGATTGCCATGCTCGCTGGGGTATTTATAGGCAAGGGGCTCGACCCTACCCAATAGGGCAATGACAGATCTATCCGGTCAACTCTGCCCGGTCCAACAATTACAGGGCACACCTTGCTTGGCTTACCATCCCCGGATCCCTTGCCCGTACACCCTGCCCTGTCAGGTCTGCCCGGTAACCTTACTCGGTCGCCCTGCTCGATACCACCCTCCTCAATTCGCCCGTTCACTTGTGATGATATTCCATCAGGTGACAATGCAATCCGATTTCGAAAATATGCATTTTGAGAAGTTAACCGATTTTCCCGAACTCGTCTTTTGGATGGTAAGCATCGCCTCAGATGAGCACCTTGTCCACTTTGGTTCTTCTAACTTCACAGTACGAACTCCGTTCGCACCCCGAAGTTGGAGGATTGATGATATAGGGGTAATTTTCCCTCGACATGTGGACAAGGAGATCGAAGTGGACAAGATGGATTTATGGCATTATCAGACCCTGCCCGGACGGATCTTCCTGGACGAACCTGCCCGGCGCCCCCGCCTGAACGGCGCTGCCCAGCGCCCCTGCCCGGATGGTCGTGGCCGGCGCCCCTGCCCGGACGGACCTGTCTGGCACCCCTACCCGGACCGCGCTGCCCGACGTCCCTGCCCTGATAATGCTGTCCGGCGCCCCTGCCAGGACGGTCCTGCCCGGTGCCTCTTCCCGGTCAACGATGCTCGGCTACTCTACTCGGCTATTGATACTCTCCAGGGGTATTTTGATAATTTTATAGCTTTCCAATTCCTATAAATACCCCCTCAGCCCCCTACTAGGTATACTCTCTCTCTCTCTCTAACTTTAAGTACTTTCTCTCTCTTCATAGCAGACTTTGCCCGGACCTCTGCCCGACCTTCCTTGCCAGTCACTCTGCCCGGTCTGACCTACCCGGACGCTCTGCCCGGTCACGTCTACCCGACATTCTGTCCGGTCACCTCCTGTTAGAGAGCTTTCAAACTTTTCTTCACCTGCTGACTTAAGCATCGAAGCGGTTTTTTCGAGCTCACACCTCGGGATACCCTCTGACGAGTTTGTTCATCTTGTAAGGTCCTCAGAGCCGCCTTTCTCAACATCTTACACTCCTCTCCCGAGTCAACCGGTCGGATTCCTCTTTTGACAGGACTTTTAAGACCCGGCTCTCGAGACTTTGGTGTTTGCCCCCGGGATTTTCTAGGTGCAACAACTGTAGAGGAAGCAAGAGAAGAAGAAGCAAGAGAGGCAGAAGAAGAAATGGAAGTGGAACACATTGAAGATGTTGTTGAAAAAAACCCTCGGAATGAGACTCAAGGAGTATCTAGGGGTGAAAATCTGGGTGACGATGAGATTGCTGATGTTGCTGCTGATGAAGAGATGGAGGAGGAGAATCCATAGGTTGATGTCTCTGTAGGAGCATCTAGGGATGAAGCTGTGAATCAGGAAGATATCAACCCCAAGGATACCTTTGTTGATTAAGTTCTGAAGGAGGTTATGGCAAGCATAGGGGTGGATGTTGATCTCAAGGAAGGACAAGGATGGAAAATGGTGGTATATCAAGGCCCTGTTGTTGCTGAAAGTTCCCATTCATCAACACCTCCAATTCATAACCGCTTTGAGCAAGCTATAAAATGCATCTTGGATGGGATGACAGAACAGAGTAGAGGTATTACTGATCTTTATTAGCTTTTAGAGTCCAAAATTTTCACCGATAATCAGAAGGAAAGGCTAAGTTGGGGAAAACTTAGTGAAATAAAGTCATATCTTGACAAATTTTCTGAAGAACTAAAAAGCCTTGCCATCACTCTCAAGAAAACGATGCTGCAAGTTGCTGACTTGCTTTCTGGAAAGATCAAGGATCATTCTTCTCTAATAAAGCTCAAGGTTGAAAATAGTGGAATGGATTTGCAGTACCTGATTGAGAAGAAAATTTTGAAGCATGACAACAGATTGAAAGGAATTAAAGACATAGTCAAAGAAGTCTCCAACTCCCAAGCCCTTCTCACAGAAACCCTTTTAAAATTCATTGAAAATTCCATAAAGGGGGAAGGGTCTGGAGGTTCTGAGAAAGAGCAAAGAGGCCATGGAGACAAGGGAGTTGAAGGGAGCAGAACTACTACACAAGGGAAGCTCAAAGAGGAATCATCATCGAGAATCAGAGAATCTTCCATGATGACCCTCACATAAGCTGAACTGAATGAATTCCAAACACTTTTCTCAAAAGGCTTCTACAAAAAACTGAGCAGATCAGATGCACTCTACCAGTTTTATGAAAGTGGGAAGACAAGAGGATTGGTGAAGAAAACCATCTCCAAAAAGAAGAACTAAGGAAGAGTGCTCACCATGACAGAAAGCACTGAAGAGTTTGAGAAGATATGGAGAGATTGAGCATTTCAAGGAATGTCAAATGATGAGGCCTGGGAATGGTGGAAGTAGATCAATCAAGAAATCTTCCCTGATGTAAGAAGATGTTGATGTATCTGTTCTGGATTGTATGATTTTGACTATCTTGTTGTTCAAAGATTTTCATTTTTATGAGTAAAGTCATTTTTACTCTTTGCTCATTCAATTATATTTGTTTTGGCATCATCAAAAAAGGAAAATTGTTAGGATTTGATTTGTATGTGTTTGATGATGCTATGAATTTGATAGATTATAGATAATTGAATGACAACTAGAAAGGTTGCATATAGCAACTTAGACAGGTTAGGCTAGGAGCAGCTCAGACTGAAGCAGTCGAGATAGAAGCAGCTTAGACTGGAACAGTCGAGACAGAATTAAGCAACTCAGGCAGAAGCAGTCGAGATAGAAGCAACTTACACTGAAACAGTCGAGACAGAAGCAACTCGGGCAGGAGCAGACGAGATAGAAGTAGCTTAGACTGGAACAGTCGAGATAGAAGCAGCTCAGGCAGGAGCAATCGAGATTGAAGCAGCTTAGACTGGAACAGTCGAGACCGAAGCAGCTCAATCAAGAGCAATCGAGATAGAAGCAGCTCAGACCGGAACAATCGAGACAAAAACAGCTCAGCGAGAATCAGCTTTGCTAGACGCAGCTTGGTTAAAAGAAGCTTGGTCGGAAACAACCAAGTCTGGAGCAGCTTAGACTGGAGCAACTTAGTCTGGAGCAGCTCAGTCTGGAGCAGCTCAATCAAAAGCAGCTCAGTCAGGACTAGCTAAGTCAAAAGCAACTTGGTAGAGACCAGTCGAGATGGATCAGCTGACACTGTAGCAGTCAAGTTAGACCAGCCAACACTGAATCAGCTTAGTCGAGACAAGTCGAAGTAGATGAGTCTACACAAGAACAGCTTAATAAGGAGCAGTCAAGATAGACCAAGTTGACACTGTAGCAGTCGAGTGTGACCATCTTAGATGAAACCAGTCGAGATAGAGCAGCTTAGTCAGAAACCAATCAAGGCAAAGCAGCCTGGATAGACCAGTTGAGTTAGGCAATTGGTACAGGAAAGCCAAGTGATTGCTGGAGTCAACACTTGTCAAATATCAGAATCAACCATGCATTGAACGTAAAATTTTCTATATTGAAAATAAATGATTTTGAATTTATTTCCAATCATTAGAAGATGTTGAAGACAATAAAAAGAAGACAAAGATCACGAGATGCTGCAACATGCAAAAAGGCAAGTTAGCTTTTTGAAAAAGAATGTCAGAACAAGGAAACCCTAGTTCAGAAAGGACACTTTTGGACAGCATACACAAATAAGGAAAGTTGACCAAACTAGATCCACTTTTCATGGGATCTCCAGACAATTCAAAGGAAAGAAGAAGATCATCTTCAACGGCTCTTCAACGAGATTATTTTCGAAAGAGAGAATAAATACGCAGTGATGGATAAAAGACAAAGAACTGAGCGAAGTCTGAGATTATTTTTGAATACACGAAGCATTCAAGTAAACTCGGAAAGAGTTGTTGAGCCAACCAAGTTCTAATAAATCATATCAAGCAAGGCTCAGGATCGTTGTTCAGATCCAACCATTTTCAAGAAAAAGAATCATCATTCTTAAAGATTAGTGAAGCAGTTGAGCCTGTGAAGGACTGAATCAGTTGAAACAGTGACCTGCGATGGAACTGAAGATCAGTGAAGCCCTTGGAGGGTATGAAGGACTGAAGCAACACGTCGCTGTGAAGGAGTTGTGGTTGTGATAGAAGTTGAAGCACTCTACGAAGGAATTGTAAGGGTTAAACAGTGAAGCAACCAAGGGTTGTGAAGGACTGTATATTTTTGTATCGGTGTATTGTAAACACTATAGTGAATTCCTCCTACATCACAAGGAAAAGAGAGGAGTAACGAATTACACCACCGTGAATCTCTATATATTGCGTGTTATTACTTACATTTAGCATTGCATAGCACAATTTACTTAAAAATAACTTTAAAAGGGGATAATCATTTCCGGTGCATACTCGTAAGATTTGCAAAAAATTTTAAAAATCGTGACAAGTTCATTCACTCCCTCCTCTGAACTTGTCCAACCCCCTTTTGGGACCAACAAGAACAGCTATCCACACTGAGCAGGTGGAGATGGCACCGGAGCCACTCCAAACTTACAAGGGGCCCGTCCATCGCCTCCTCCATGTCTGCACCTAATGCCCTCAACAAATAACTCATCAGCTTAATGGTGGTGGCCCTATTCACCCCTCTGTCATAATGGACAGGCCTCTCCGTGACCAAGAGACCAAGCAACTAGTACACGTCCTACAACGTGATGGTCATCTCGCCAAACCAGAAGTGAAAGGTGTTTATCTCTGGGAAGCACCTCTCAACAAAAGCCGACACGAGAACCCTACATCAGAACCGGTAAGACATAGTCCTACTGTCCTCTTTCTATCGGAACAACGACACTAATCTTGATCCGTATAACAGTACACTCCATCAGGTCCTCGTTGGGTCAGAGTCATCAACCAGTCAATCCTCAACAATCCATGCATGGTTGATCACTCTCAGCAAATCTCTCTCCCTACCACACCAAACGTACGCAATAGTGTGCATCCTCAAGCTCATCAGTAATGATCGATCTGGTGGGGGGACTGTAGTTAGTTGCTCCTCGGTAGGTGCGGTGCTCGCAGGGACCTCGGCCTCATCATCATCTCCACCACCCTCTCGGCCTCGGTCTCTGTCACGTCTCCCTCCACCACGTTTCCCTCCACCCTCTCTATGCCCACGTCGTCCTCATCCCCGTCCACGTCCACATCTATCACCCTCACCAGCTCCAGCTCCCTCCCCAATATCCCCAACATCTCCAAAATCAACCCTCACAGCATCAATATCTCCAACATCCTCCCCTATACCCCCGACACCTCCAATATCTCTGACATCATCTTTAACACGTGCAACAATCTGGACAGGGGCACTACCCTCACTAGTACCACCACTACTCTCACTGGCTGCACCACTACTTTCACCAGCGTCGTGGAGTGCTCGCTTCCGTCGTTGGCCAGATGCGGTCAAAACTTTACGCTCAACACGACTCGGAGGTCGAATATCCTCAGTACTCATCGTAATCTGCAAAACATAGAAGCATAACATCATTAGTTTACAAATAAAAACGAATCATTCGTATATAAACAAGTTAAACTAAACAAAATCATTACCAAACAAGCACACTATGAGATGTGAAACCACAACTCTCAGTCCTACCACTTCTCCCAGTTGCCATACGGTATATTTGACGTGTTAGAAGTATGGAATCGGATGAACATGGACAAGAACCAATTTTTAGCTCGGTTTGCTATTTTGAATGAAATTTGGAATATTTTGTCTACTTGAATGGCCAACTCTCAAACCGGATGGATTCTTTTCAATCTAACACTTTAACAAGCTTATTATATAGGGGACACATGAAGTGTCAAGATGGTTGGTAAAGCTAGATTACATCTGGAAGGAGCAGCTGCCTTAAAAAGTCCTCAATTAGCCTATTTTCAGCCTATTTGGGTTAGTTTGAAGGTCGACTTTGGATTCGGACTAGTTCTATCACTTTTTTCAGTTGTCATATAATATATTTGACGTGTGAGATGTGTATGAACAACTTATGAAGCAAGAAAACCAAGTCGGCACAATGGATATGTGATTTATGTCGAAAATGACATGTTTTTGTCTACTTGAATGGCCAATAGTCCAAATGTTCTTGTGTTTCAATTTCTGGATGCATTTACAATGTTAATCATGTTATGAATCAAGCTTACCTGGGTAGTTAGTGGAACCTAATCATCTGTTTACATCGTTTTTCATCCATATCTAATTTGTTTTCATCCATTTTTCATCGTTTTTCATTACTTTTCATCGATTTTTTTTTTTTATCTTTTTTCATCGAATTTTAACCTAACTAATAATTAACAATAGTCTGATTCTACTCACGACATCATTGGCGGGCGGCCGAGGTCCGGCAAGTCATCGGCGACGACCAATAGCTCCAACATGAGGAAATGAAGTTAAACCATAAAGTCTAATCAAATTTCATCCGATTTTAGGGCTGGAAATTAAAACTCAGTAAATTTTTTGTCAGAAATCAAGCAACAAACGAGAAGAAATTGTGTGAATTTAACAAAACTCAATCGATTTTAGGACTGGAAATTAATCACTTCTCACACGGAGTTGCGGTGTTTGTCGGTCTCACGCTCACCGATGTTCATCGGTCTCGTGCTCGTCGGAAGTCGCTCACTCTCGTGTTCGTGCTCGTCAATCTCTTACCTGTCGATCTCATGTCCTTCGTCGGTCGTCAATCATCTGCGAAGGAAAGGTAGTATACTATCGTTCTCTTCTTTTGGGCTCAGACAAATATCACGGTATACCAGTACCATTTTCAATTAATTAGAACGGTGGTATACTAATGAAAAAAAAAAAAAAAAAAAACCGTGCAGTGCAAAGTAGTCTCGTAAAATTGAGAGACGCAAAGAAAAAACCGAAACCTGAAACAGGCATAGGCAAAGAGATAATGATACATACACAATAAAACATACATAACAATTACACAACAATCATCTACCCAATCATTTTACTTTTTATCCTACCCATTAATATTTATTTATAATTTATTTATAATTTCAAAAAAATTCAATGGTTAACAACTATTTTTTGATTGTATCCCAATCATTTTCGTAGGCAAAGATAAAGCCAAAGCCAGCGCAGGCAGGAGCGCAGGCAGGGGTCAGGTTTTGGCGGCTAAAGGCTTCCTGTGTGCAGCCACCGCATGAAACTCCCAACTCTTTCACCCTCTAAACTCCTCGTTGATCACCGTCACCCCTTCAACTCTCTCCGTTTTCTCGTGCCCAAATCCAAATCCCTCTCTTTTTGTCCCCAACAACTCTCACCTTCACCCCCCAGTAAACCATCATGGAACTCCAACCCCACCTTCACCATCACGAACCCTCTACTCCAACTGCTAGAGCAATGCACCATGATGTCTCAACTGAAGCAAATCCAAGCCCACATGACCCGCATTGGGCTCTTCTTCCACATCTTCCCTGTGAGCCGTATCGTCTCTTTCTGTGCCCTTTCTCCCTCCGGTGATATCAGGTATGCCAATTTGGTCTTCAACCAAATCCCGCACCCCAATGTTTACATATGGAATACCATGATCAGGGGCTACTGTAAAACACAGAATCCGGTGGTGGGTTTTGGTTTGTTTTGTGAGATGGTTAGGGAGAGTGCTGATATGGATAGCAGGAGCTTTGTCTTTGCCCTCAAGGCGTGTGGGCTGTTCATGGGTGTTCGAGAGGGGAAATCGGTCCATTGTCGAGCCTGGAAGATGGGTTTTGACTCCAAATCGCTGGTGAGGAATGGATTGATCCATTTTTATTCGGTTAGTGGAGATTTGGAATGTGCGCGGAAGCTGTTTGATGCATGTTCTGAGAGAGATGTTGTTACTTGGACCACGATGATCGTCGGTTATGTACAACAGAACGATCATGACGAGGCCGTGAGAGTTTTTGATGCTATGGTTCTCCATGATGTTGCTCCGAATGAGATCACCATGATTGCTATGCTTTCAGCTTGTGCTCATAAGAGGGATTTAGATTTGGGCAAATCTATGTGTAAATATGTGGAGAAGAAGAATGTAGATTGTAGTTTGAATTTGATGAATGCTATAATGGATATGTATGTCAAATGTGGTTGCTTGATGACTGCTAGAGAATTCTTTGACGAGATGGACTGGAAGGATGTATTCTCTTGGACCATTATGATTGATGGTTATGCCAAGGGCGGGAAGTTGAGTTTGGCTAGGAGTTTATTTGATGAAGCACCTGTGAAAAATATTGTCTGCTGGAATGCAATGATTGCCGGCTATTCACAGAATAACCGGCCCAATGAAGCTATTAGATTGTTTCGTGATATGGTCGGTGTAGGTTTGGTTCCAATTGAGGCTACCTTGGTGTGCGTTCTTTCTGCTTGTGCTCAATCAGGTAGCTTGGATATGGGCAGATGGATTCATCATTACTATGCCCATCAAAGTCTAATCAAATCCAGTATAGTCTTGTCAAATGCTCTTATAGATATGTATGCAAAGTGTGGCTGCATTTATACAGCCGAGAGCCTCTTTAACGAAATGCCAGAGAGGGATTTAGTATCATGGAATTCCATGATTGTTGGGTTCGCGGATCATGGACATGAAAGTAAGGCCCTGATGCTATTCGAGAACATGAAAGATTTAGGGATCAACCCAGATGGTATTACGTTCATCGGTGTTCTTTCTGCTTGTAGTCATGGTGGCTTAGTTACCAAAGGGAGATCTTACTTCTCAGACATGGAGAAGATTTTTGGCTTGGAGCCCAAGGTGGAGCACTATGCTTGCATGATTGATTTACTTGGCCGAGCTGGGTTGATAGCAGAAGCTTATGAGCTGATAGAAAAAATGCCAATGGAACCCGATGAAGCTGCGTGGGGAGCCCTTTTGAACGCATGTAGGATGCACGGGAATGCTGAACTCGGTAAGCTTGCTGCTTTTAAACTAATTGACATAGACCCCGGGGACAGTGGTTCATATGCACTTCTGGCGAATCTATGTGCTGCAAAGAAATTATGGAGTGATGTGATCTCAGTAAGAAGCATGATGAAAGAGAAGGGTATCAAGAAGACTCCAGGGCATAGCTCCATCGAGGTTGAGGGCGAGTTGCATGAATTTTCAGTGGCAGATAAGTCACATCCTCGATATAAAGACGTATACAGAGTGTTGGATGAAATAGTTCTCCAGTCAATATTGGTTCAAGATGTAGGATATGAGAGTGGATAACTAGCCCGTTCCATGATCATGAACTTAGCTTCTATTTCGCATTTTGAGTTCTGTCCATGGAAGAGCAAATGCTGACTCGCATATATATATTTACTGCTTGTGGTTCTTGGTAACTTGATGCATATAATGATCCATGGGCAATGGAGACAAAGAGCGTTCCGCCTCCTTTGGAACAGTTGGAGGCAGATGTATTATTATGTTGTTACGAAAAGGAGCAGATTTTGTGCTGGGAGTGATTCACTTGGTTTGGTAGCGTGTTTGTGTTTGTGAAGTATATTTTGTAAGGTGACTGATACTGGATCCAGTTGACTGCTAGAGTGGTTGTTTCGATATTAGATAATAAAATAGTTTTGATAATGAAGAAATTCATTTTGGCAACGATATCTTCCAATATAATTTTATCATATGTGGCATTTTTTAAAAATTAGGAATTTGTTCTCAGTGTACTTTGCTACTTTATAAGATAATGTACTGATATAATGTATGATATAATATTAAACAGTAATATAGAAATTATTATTAGTCTTCTTTGTTTTGATTTTTTGGGATAAAGTGTACCTTTTTTGTCAGTTGGATTGCTATCTCATAAGAGTAAGTCCAAGGGTGGGATGAAAATTAGGTTGTATTTTGAAGGTTTACAACCATGAATAGTAAAAAGTAGAGATTGTAAAAATTTTGGATTTCAAAGAAAATATGTAAATGAGGTTGTATTTAATTAAAATATATTTTTATTATTTTTTTCTATTTAATTAAAAAGAAATTGGCGCCAATATTTCCCGCCAATACATTTTCCGCTAATATTTCCCGCCAACAAATTTCCCGCCAATATTTCTCACAAACACTTTTTCCTATAAATATGCATGATATGTCTTATAATTGTACGTTTCATTACAAAGCTTCCTGTCTAAATTACATATTATGGCTAGATATCCTGATATTCTACAAAATATCTTCGATAATACCGACGACTCCGACGATGAAGACTTGATTCTCTTAGCTGCTATACAAGAAGAAGAAAATGCTTGTGAGAAATAACTTGTGCGTCGTCGTGGTTCTATTATGGGTCATAGAGTAATTAATCGTGGTCGACATGATGGTGCTGAAAGATTATACCGTGACTATTTCTCGGAGAATCCAACATACCCACCACATCTATTTCGAAGAAGATTTCGCATGAGTCGACCTCTTTTTTGTCGAATTGTGGAAGGGGTAGTCACTCGCAATGATTACTTCCGCCAACGAACTGATGCTGTAGGAGTTGTTGGTTTATCATCCATTCAAAAGGTAATAATTATTTATCGATTGTTTGTCTTATTT
>JAOWBR010166132.1:0-11793 GCA_028571145.1 Dionaea muscipula
GCTTCTTAGCTTCAGGATCATAAAGCCTGTAACCAAAGTCATCACACAAGCCATAACCAAGAAAGATACATTTCTTAAACTTTACATCTAGTTTGGACCTCTCATCATTAGGCACTTGAGCATACACAGTACAACCAAAGTTATATAAACTATCATAAGAGACAGTTTTACCAGACCAGACATTTTGACGAACATTAAGCTGAAGAGGAATACTTGGAGAAACATTTAAAACATGAACTGCTGTCAACAAAGCCTCGCCCTAGAAGGTCTTTGGCAATCCAGCTTGTGAGAGCAAATATCTCACCCTCTCCATCAAGGTCCTGTTCATCCTCTCAGTAATCCCATTTAGCTGTGGCGTCTTGGGAGGTGTCTTCTGATGACGAATTCCCTGATGGCGGCAGTAACTATCAAAGGCGCCAATGAACTGGCCGTGATTATCTGACCTCACCGCCTTCAGCTTCCTTCCACTTTGCCTTTCAACTAAGGCATGGAATTCTTGGAAAACTTCAGCAACCTGATCCTTGGTCTTCAAATAGTACACCCAAGTCTTCCTTAAGTGATCATCAATGAACGTTACGAAGTAACTGGATCCACTCAGAGACTTCACACGCATTGGAACACACACATCAGTGTGAACAAGATCCAAAATCTGAGCCTGTCGCCGTGGCATCGAGGAGTTCTTGAACGCCACCCTGTTCTGTTTTCCATGAAGACAATGCTCATACCTCTTCAGTTGTACTGACCTCCGCCTTAGCAGCAATCCTTGCTTGACAAGTATCATCATGCCCTTCTTACTCATGTGAGCAAGACGGTTGTGCCATAAGCTTGTGGCCTCTTCATCCTCCAGGGCGTTGACATGCCCCATCACCACCAGCTTAGTTTGCAAAACGTACAGGGACGAATCCTTCCTACCCCTCGCCATGATCATGGATCCCTTGCTGAACTTCCAACCACCATCTTTGAAAGTATTCACATAACCCTCGTCATCCAACCTCCCCACAGATAGCAAATTAAGTCTCATCTCTAGAATATGTTTAACATTGATTAAGACCAATTTTCCACCCTGCTCATTCTCTAGGAAAATACTTCTTATGCCTATGGCTGCCGCCACACCAGCATTTCCCATCCTCACAACACAATAATCACCTTGTGTGTAGGATGAAAATAGTTCTCGCCTTGAAGTAGCATGAATGGTGGCGCCAGTATCCACCACCAACTTCGTCTCCAATCCAGCAAGACAAACTGAGTCCTCTTCTATCAAAGGAATAAACTCACCATCATGAGAAGTACTTGAGCTAGACGAGCTCCCTGAAGATTTACCTCCAACCTTCTTGGCTCCTAATGTTGCAGCCATAGTCTGGTTGTCGCCACCGCCACCACTTTGTTTCTGAGCATGCCACTTAACGCAATCTCGCTTGTAATGGCCTTTCTTGTGGCAGAAGTAACACTCTACTGCCGCCTTCGAACCCTTCCCATCTCGACTCTTACTTCTCGATGAATCTCTCCTTGCCTTATCTCTGTCAGAATTTCTCCCCCTGGAATCCATCGCCATCAAGTCAGATTTTCCGGATCCAGATCCGTTTGCTTGTCATCGAAGCTCCTCATTCAGAACAGCAGATTTGGCAATGTCCATGGTCACAACACCATTTGGAACCGAATTTGTCACTGTCATTCGAAAAGTTTCCTAAGAGTCCGAAAGAGTACCAAGCAAACAAAGGCCTTGAACTTCATCACCGAAGTTAATCCCCAAACCAAACAATTGATTCACAATTCCTTAAAAAACATTCAAGTGATCCGAGATCGGACTAGAATCATCATACCTCAGTGACATCAATTTGCAAATCAGGAACATCATATTGTTTTCTATCTTCCATGCATACAGCTCCTCGAGCTTCGTCCACTATGTCTTGGCATCCATGATATCACAAATGTGATTAAGAACATTGTCATCCACCCACTAACGGATGTATCCGCACACATGACATTGTAGCATCGTCTACTCCTCTGTGGTCTTAGCAGCTGGTTTCTCTCCAAACACCAGAAGATTAAGCTGCTTCACATAAAGGAGATCTTCCTTCTTCCTCCTCCAAACATGGAAGTTTCGTCCATTGAATATAATCATGCGACTATGATATACCTCCATTGAAATTCAGTGAGATCTCTGCTACTAACCTTCAAATCGGATCAGATCTGAACCAATCGAACTCACGAGCACCACCAAATCCAATTGAATCGAATCGGATCTGAAAAACTCGAAGAACTTCGATCATCGTAACAAAGAGAAGAAAAACAAAGCAATCCGATCAAGCTCTGATACCACTTGAGGAGAAATCTACAAGCAGAAAAAATCTCTCAACCTCACTAAAACAATGAATCGAGCACAATAAAAAAGCACACTCAAAGAAGACAATGGAGAAAAACGATTCTCACTTTTGGGAAGAACAGTTAGAATTTTTCACCAGGATTTTAAAATTCACCAGTATCCCGATTCGCTCTTGGGAACCAAATATATAGGCTATTACAACTAATAAGAATAATACACGTGTCCCTAGGCTGTAAAAAACTCTGGCACAAACTCCTAGGTCAGCTAACTAACACACTACCCGAGGTAACTAACTGACTCATAACCCAATGACCGCGGCGTCGACCTCTGTGGCGTTGCTTCCCTTGAGTTAACTGCCTGAGGCGATGATAGCCGTCACCATCCACAAACCAACATTGATCTCAATGCCAAACCTTGTCCTAATATCCTAGGACACTATTAACAATATCCATGTAAAAGGATTTGCCCATAAAACAACAGAATTACAAGTTAGAGCCAAGTGTCACCATCAGTCAAAAAACCTGAGAACCGTCACCATAGACTTCCCATCGCCATGGCGCCACCTAAGCCTAACTCTCAAACCAGATCTCCTGCAGACCTGAAACTTGGTACACACACGAAGTAGAACATGACAATCATCATGGATATCCAAGGCTCCAAAGAATCATCCTAAATAAGAAGATCCATCCAACCGTCGCCATAGTGTCCACGACGTCAATGAGACCTGCCGCCACCATGTCGTCGCCATTGCCTTGAATCTTTAACATATGCTGAGAAAACCTCAACAGGCTGGACCAAAGAGGAGGAGCAGAAGGAGTTACGAGATCAAGGGGAATTCGTATAGGAATCTCCATCGTCGTGATTGCGTATATGTGGTTCCGTCTTGAGGTAACCCTCTTGATCCCGTAGTCGTTTTCCTTTCGTTTAAGTATGCATATCCGTAGGAGTTGAGGTTTTATGATGTTCTTGATTATGAAAGTGATAATCTGATGTGGGTGTGTATGGTTTGTTGTCATCGATGATGGTTTTCGTTAGGGTTTCATCAATTGTATTTGTATGCCCTATACTTCAAGGAGTAAACTGTACTGATGCGGTGCGAATTACAAGAAACTCATAACTAGGAAGTTGTAGCCCTCTGTCTTAGCTTTTCATAGCCACCAGAATCACCCCAATCGGAGTTGAAATGAGAAAGTTATTATCGTTTTACCAAGCATTGTCGAACTTGGGAATTTTGCAAGGTCAACGATTTCGTCGGTTCTGTTTTACTCATTTGCACCCAGTTCCCGTGGGAATCTAGGAAAGCTATAAAAAGGAGAATTGCAGATCTATGTGTTAGCTAACCACAGGCTTTAGATTTACCCAAATTGGAGTTGAGATGAAAAAGTTATGGCCATTTCCCTAAGCAGTGTCGAATCAGGGAAATATTTGGGCGATTTCGATTATAGTGGTAGCCCTCCTCGAAGATGTCCCCGAGGACTTCCCCAGTGATGTCCCAGAGAGTCTCTGGATATTTTTGATGACTTAGATCATAGCGGGGGACATTCTCGAGAACGTCCCTAGGGTTACCATTGACTAACTCTACATATTTGACTAGTTTTATGGGATTTTTTATCCCCCATCTCGATGGGACACGTTTAAGGGAGTATCCTAGTGGCTCTATAGACTTGTTAGTGTAAGTATCATGTGGACTTAGGGGAGATTACCGATTTATGATCATGTTATTATGAGATAGTAAGACATCTCCTATGATTTGGTTTAGGTCCCAACGTTATGCCTGGTGGGAGATTCGTACGTGACTAAGAGATATTCATTACTCCTATTATCAGGTGAGGGATGTACACTAGCCTTAGTTTGACCTTCCATATTTCATGGTTCGGTTATTCCCTTACTTATCGTTGGCATACACGGTTATGATATATGTTTCTTGTTTTGTTCACATGCTTGTTTCTATTCCCGATCTTCGGATTATGGTTATGATGTCTCTCGTTTCCCTGTATCTATCTTTGGCCTAGTTATGCTGCATTGATTTGAATGTGGACCTTCTTTGTTGATTGCTTTTGGGTTTCCATTGGCTTACCACGTATTATTCTCTTTTTGGCTTCGGCTCAGTTATGTTATGTTTAGACATAGGGGGTGGTGGCCATTATTGTCTGCTACAGCGAGTGGATCCGTAAGCCTAGGGAAGAGACCGTAGTGAGACTTAGAATCTCCATGAAGACTCTAGACGTTTGGGAAATATACCCATTAGGGTGACTCCGACGTCGTGTTTGTGTCAAATTTTGCAGGCTTAACGATCGTTGCAAAAGGTCCTAACCACTTGAGTCTAACAATCAAAGAATGGCGTAAAATCGAGTAATTGAAGAATATTCTAGAAAGGAGAATAACAGAGAGGAAAAAGAGGATATCAAGGTGGCCCCAGTCGTGGATGATCGGTGGGGTTCATCGAACGAACGATTCTCCAGAGGAATCACATATCGTTGGAGGCTGGTCGAATGATCTAATGATGATCAATATGACCCTTGAGGGTAAGCACAGGAAACTTTGTCGATCGAAGTGAAGTATAGAGCGAGCTAAATGTGGAAGAGATCTTGATCTTTCTTGGAGTAGAATGGACGTAGTAATTTGCTTGGAGTCAGTGAGATAGATGATATTGAATAACTTGATGGTTCAAATGAAAAGGGTTTATATAGGCTTGGATTGTCGGTTGGTAGCTTGAAGATAGTTTATCAAGATTAGTTCTTGGTCAGTTAGGCATTTGACCGAGTCGTACCTAGTTCGTTCGAAAAGATAGATTGGTTATTTGTAACTGATTATGTGTAAGAATCGTGTGTTTGTTATAACTGAACGTGTGTTCTGTTATCTTTTGGTCTTATCTCTTTGTTGAAATGTCAGTTTGACTTGGTTAATTGGACCAATGGGCCTAGGTACACATGATCAAGTCTTGATTTAGTTGAGCCATTTATGACTAAGCCCAATTTTTGCCAATGCACATCGCAATGTTCTTAGGTCTCTGTTGCGCAACAATAGTCCTGGATGACTCTATTAGGATGGTTGCCTATCTAGTTGCCATGCCGGGGTGGTATGTCTAGTATGATGGATACCCTAAGTCTATGCATTGTGTTGCACCATGTGTTATGGCATTTATATAATTATATTATTTGATTCATTATACATACTCGACTGCTGCATATTTTTCCCTTTATGTGGGATATGTTTTTTCCTTTATGGGTTATGTTTTTTCTTTATGGGTTATGTTTCTCTTTATGGGTTTAGTATTGCCATATGGATGGTCACGTACTTTCCTGCTGATTTACCCAGTGTGGTTAGTGCCCCTTTGATTCTGGGCACCGGCATGAGGGATTGTGTCCCGACAAGTTACAGGTGTTGAAGTTATGTTATTCTATTCGATTTGGTCACTAACCCCACTTAACCATTTAGCCTTATTATTCTTGTTGAAGTATAACATTTGACTGTTTACTCGCCTATGTACATCCTCCGTTGAACAATTTGGTGCAGACGATCATGTTGAGAGCTAGGAGGATACTGCAGGAGACTGGACGTGCCACTTAGGTTATGATCTTTGTTTATGTATGTATCTTCTCTTATTTCCACATGATTTTTAGTTGTTTATTGAGGAATATAATTGTGGTTTCCCTTTTTGGGTTTGAGTTCCTTATTTCCCTATGTGGGTTTGGTTTTGTCCCCATTATGGGTTTAAACATGATCTTTTCCCCTTGTGGGTTTGTTATCTCTTCCGCATGTTAGCTTTCTACTATATCATATTGGGTTATGTTCTTTTCCCCTGATGGTTGGGTTATGGTTTAGGCCTATATGACACATGGATGACCTTCACGAGTCACGTGCCGGTCTCACCTGGGATGAAGTATGACATTTAAGTCAGGACGAACGTCCACCCCTGAAGTCACGTGGGCCTCCACTGTATTCAAAGCGAAGTCATCAGAGGACGGGGTCGCCTGGTTTCTATTCTCCCATCTCTGGGCTGCTCGTATCCACTGCCCATACTTCCTTTGGGAACGCCTCTACTGCGTCTATGTCAATTGATCGAAAGAGACGGTCCTCTTCGTCCTGGCATCATATGACTGTCACTCCTCATTATGGCCCATTCTAGGCTGAAAGGTCCTTCCCCTCACGGGCCCTTTAACCGGAGGCTTCTAAGAAGGCCTTGGAGTAGGCTTCAATAGATCGTCCTTCGTTTCAGCTTCTGCTATGTGCATCTGTCGGACCAGGGTAATGTCCCTCTGACAGCAAATACATAGTCCTTCTATCTTAACAGGGTCGCTCATTCGTCCAAAGAAACTGAGACGCTCTTCACTTGACTCATGGAGCGCGATGCTCTGAGACACCTTAGAGGCCGAAACTTGACCTTCGGGATGTTGAATGTCCTCATCATCATCCGAGATAGGCCCTATCATTACCATGTTAACGTTGGCAACCTTTGGAAAGGGGTCTTCGTCCACCTTCATCTTCCTAGTGTTGAACGTCAGTTGTCAGGCTTCAATAGCGTCTTGCAAGGCATGCCGAAAAGATAGACAATTATTAGTTGAATGAGTCCAGGAATTATGTCATTTACAATACCTTTTTCCCTACTAATACGTCGGCTGAAGGGATTTAATGTTTTTCACCGAATTTAATTCGTCTGTCGACATATAGTTGGTCGAATATTTCGTCCAACTTGGCTATATCAAAAGAGAACGCCTTAACTTTTTATTCTTTTTTAGCATTTCCCTCTGAAGGTCATTGTTTGGTCAAAGCTTTACATGCATAAGGTCGTCCGGGTTTTAATTCGGCCAAACAAATCTCAGCTTGATATTCGGCATCAATCTCGTGTATTTCGTAATTAGGGTCACGGTAATATGTGCGCTTACTCGAATTTCTCATTTCATTTTCATCCCATAAGAGACGCTTGTACCTGACAACGTTAGCTGTCAATTGAAAAAGGTCAGAAAATTTCGTCTTGGAATTTCCTTTTTAGGTCAAAGTTAAGGCATCCTTGCGCAAGGTTCGCGAATTTCTTCTCAGGCAATGTCGTGAAGCATTTACATCGAGCCATTTTGAATCGTTGTAAGAACGACTCTGCCCATTCTCCAGGTACTGTCTTAGATTGGCCAAATCGGCTAATGTAACTTCCGACTCGTCCCTATAAAATTGGGCATGGAAGAGTTACTCCATGACTAAATTAGTTGGTAGGATAACAAACCATGAGAAAGCCACTCCTGAGAGTGAACTTCCAAACAAACGTAATTTGTGGAAGTCATGTACCTCTCCTATTTGAATAGTGAAACATCCTACATGCTCTATAGTAGACACATCCCATGTACCTGTGAACAAGGTGAACTCGGACATCTTAAACCCTCGAGGAAAGGGAAACGCTTAGTCTACCTAGTCTGGATAGGGATTACGATAAATCGGCCTTGCAACAGGCCGTACTCCTTGACCTATTTGGTCTTGGAATATTCCAAGATATGATCCCGTAAACTATTCTACTGGGGATTCAGTGAAGGGACTGTTGGTTTATTATACTCTCTATCCCGTTGTTCGTTCTAGCCTAATGGGTTATACCCCCCAGGCTGTTGATCATACCCCCCAGGTAGTTGATCGTTCTAGCCTAAAAGAGGGTCTCCATATGGTTCGCGTTGGCTATTAAGTTGCGCGTTCTGTTGACTATTAGTCCCAGCTTGGGATAAGCCAAAAATATTTGGCTCGACTTCTCGAGTGTTAAGCCCTATACCAGATGGAGTTAACATTTTCTTGGCCAGATTGCTAGATTAGCCTATCTTAACCCCTTGCCTATGTATAAACAAAGGGTAGGCCGTAAATGGAGTAGTGCTCCTAGGTGGAGGGACAAACTGACTAACCCCTCCTACTATTGATGGAGCGATGCTCCTAGGTGGAAGAGCAAATTGATCAAACCCTCCTGACATCGATGCGTCCCATGGAGGAGTAGGATTCAATTGACTACTGTGAAGATCAATTATAGGTGGAGGGGCACTTTGAACGCTTTGTTCAAAGGCAATCACTAACCTAATCAGGTTCTGATTTTATTCAGTGAGTTGCCTAAATAAGTTCTCAAATTATGTTGCATGCATTGCAGCTACATTCTGCATAAAATTTCTAGTTTGAGAACTTACTTGTTTTGTCATGGTACCCATAGTATCGGCGAGTAACATCCGTAAAGTATCGAAGGTAATTGCCGCCGGAACTGCTACATCTGGCTGGTTCATCCCTTCTACTTGTTGTCCTGGAATATCACTACCGCCACCGCTTCCATTAACGTCGTCGCTACCTCCACCAACAGCATTGTCAGCATCTTTGTTTTCAGTGACGTTATCGTTGTTTCTGGTATTTCTTCGAGTGTCCACCATGGTAGATAGTGTCCCACCAAACATGCTAAATTGTTTGTTACCAAAGAGTAGTGGCTAGTATTGCCCCTGCGATCGCCAGAATCGGATTCCGGAGAAGAGATCCATCCTATGACGGGTAATCGAAATAGATTCGATTGGTGTTCAAGCTAAGCTAGAAACTAAGACTCCTGATAAACTAGGATAAATAAGATAAAGATTTGATGGAAGATTGATTGATGCAGATTACAAGGTCTCAGAGACATTTTAATACCGAACAAAAAACCAGTTACAGGAAGACATCGTGCGCTCAACCCACTTAGAATAACTAACTACACCCTTAAAACATGGGTCGCATCAGAAAACGTGGTTCACCTGTCACGCAACCGTCACCCACGATCCACACATTCTTACATGTACCACCATCATCAACATGCCCAAAGCTGGGCAATCGACAGACGCACAACATGAGCATTCGCCCTTCGCCTAAGGGCGAAGAAGCCCAATGACTCAGAGCACCAATTCACCCCTCATCCTTCACATCCAAAAGAGCCCTATCAACAGTGCGAGAAAAGCATTTAGAAGATGATATCATGTTAAGTCATGTGAAAAATGTTGATCAACTTGAAGATATCTTTACCAAACCACTAGCAAAGAATCGGGTCGAGTTCATTTATAACAAGTTAGACATAGTTAATATCTATATTTTAGCTTGAGGGGGAGTGTCTGGGCTCGCTTAAAGCCAAAGTGGCCCATTATCAAGGACTATAAATATAATACTAACCTCTAGTGAAGAGGTCAAGCCTTCTCATTGTTTTTTCTTTCTCTCTAATACAAATAACAGTGATACATATTATGTTAGCATTTGTTTTTGTATTTACATGTGGAAATATAAGTGTTATGTATGTCGGAAATTGTGGTATATTTACATGGATAGCAGAGGGGCTATGTTTACAATGACATCCAATTGTTGTTATGACTATATTGTTGAGAGGGATATGTAGGTTAGACTGTTTGAAAAATGTTTTTGTGTTGGATTATGTTGATTTTATACTATTCCTTGGTAACCTTGTGAGCTTTATTGTACTTTCATCTTGGAAACCTCGTGAGCCTTTATTACAGCAACCTATTGTTGTTGACACTATATTGTAGCCATGATGTTTGTTGCAAGGGATTGATCACCCTTGGGCCAAATATATGGTGTGTCCCTGTATTGTTATGTTGTGTTGTGATGGAATGAGATGTATATTTGGTCGGTCATAGGGAGATGTGGTCACTCCCCAATGCATTTGTTGACAGATTCCATGTGGAGGACGCGATTAGTGTCCACATGACGTGTGTTTTGCTCTAGGCCGGCGTGGATGGTTATGATAGTCTCACTGCGGTGTAGATCTAGAGATGACGGTATTGTATTTTGGCACATGACACTCCTAACTTGATCACCATCATTGTAGTATTTGTGATTTCTTAGCCTGTTGGCTAATCTCATTTTGATTTGGTATCCGATGAGAAAAATTGTGAGGTTGTGACTAGGATAGAATGAGATGTGTTATATTGTACCCCTTTGGTATTTGTTACTGGTGGTTGGTTATATTCTAGTGTTGTGATTGTCATTTGTTGTCTCATGATGAGATTCCTATATTCTATTTTTATCGTTGACCACTTCTATTGAGCATTATTCTTGTTTGTTGACCATCTTGTTGTATGTTGAGCTTTGTAGTAGTGATTAGATGGACTTACTGAACGTTGTGCTTATTTTTTCTTCTAGGCAATATTCTTGTTCATCTAGATCAACAGCAACACTCAGCTAGTAGAGGTAGTCGCTTTCTGTTATGGTTGATTTCAAAATGTACCTGTGACATATGAGTCACTATTTTTAGTATATAACATTGTAATTGAGGAGTTTAAAGTATTGGTAGCATGTAAATAAAGCGTTTTATGTTTTCAACTGTTCATGATTTTTAGTCCTTGGAGTTGGCTAGGTGCTATACGCTTGTCTATAGCCAAGCCTCAAATTGATTTGGGGCATAGGTTGTTAGAGTGGTATATAAATGTTCTGCCAAGTGGAGGTGCTTAGTGTTTATTGCATGTTTCATGATTGATATAGTCCTTAGTTGTTTAATGATTCAGAAACTAGGAATAGGGTGTCGTGTCATGTTATATGGCGTGGCCACAACACAAATCCGGTTAGTGAATGCTCAAGATCGAAAGAAGAATGCGTCCATGGGAGATGGAAGATCCAATGCCACATTTAAGCAGTATGACTTTATATTAGCAGCATTTTGAGGAGGAAGTGAGTTTGAGTCTTGCTGCTTGTACGTAAAACAAAAACGATACATAGCAAGAAGAGGGTGAGGGGCACAAAGTGCCTAGCACGTGTGTGTGATGTAAAGGAAGGGAGCACGTGGTCGGTCTCCTATTCCTGCTAGAATTCAGTGTATGTAGCATTAGTGAAGTAGAGTTTACAGACCAAAAAAAGACCGGTGGGGGGTGGGGGGCGGGGGGATTCAGATTACATGACAGCAGAAAAACCACAACAAAGGATATATGAGGAGCAAAAGATATCTGCATGAGGCAACATGCACGAAGTAACATGATTAGCGGATTAAAAGGGAGTGGTATATTTGTAGTAAAAAAGTTACAAATCTCAATTAAATAAAAACACAAATTTGTTCATAAATTTCTTATTCCAGACATGATTAGCGTATAAAATGACCTTGTCTACCCATGAATGCCTACAATACAGAATTCCTTATTCCTTTCCCCATGTCATCGAGCACCTGCATCATAGAACAAGGTTTGCGAGTTGTAGAATACATGACACAATAAACAGTACCTTTGCTTATCCTAAATTTCAGCCATGAAGGCATCAACATAAGGGGCACTTCTCAGAGGAATAAGAGAAGGAATGGCAACTCTTTGTTGCCTTCCCCACCATTAACAATCACACTATGAGAAGGGGGAATTCATTCAAGGCCACAGTGGAAATGAAACATCACTTTTATTAATTCAACATGTTAATTGAAAAACCCAACTACATTGGAAAAAATAATTTACAGATGCATAAGCAATGCCAGAAACTGGGGGGGGGGGGGGGGTTGTTAAAATTTC
>JAOWBR010166143.1:0-11791 GCA_028571145.1 Dionaea muscipula
GCGATGCAAAAAGTAGTAAAACGGCCATATAAAACCCGAGAATACTATTCACGAAGTTACTATTCATTGAAAAATTGAAAATCTCAGAAATGAAATATCTATAAAAAAAAAAAGATCATATATCAATATAAAATGAATATAAAAACACGGGGTATAATATTCTATCCCCCATAAAGAGATCTCGTCCCCGAGATCAGAAAACTAAAACCATACCTCAAGTGAAAAGGTGTGGGTATCTCTTAGGCATTTCCTCCTCACACTCTCACATGACCTCTTCTACATGCTCTGGTCCCATCAACTGTCTCTTACCACCTCAACCACAACCCAGGAATCAACATCTCCTATCAAACCGTGCCTCGGATTGTAAAGCTCAAGATCCCAAATGTCTAATGCCGAAGAACGCAACTTCAATCATCGATAAGACAACCAAACAAGCGGACCAACCTGCCCAATGTGAAAGTCATCCTAACAGTCCAGAAACGAGCAACTTCTAGAAGTCAATCAACGATCACCTAACCTCATCATGTCCTAGTCGAAGGCCAACTCGTCACAAATCCAACGCAACATGCTTCCAGTGAAAATTCCCCCTCGCGACGAGGTTTTATATTGATTTTAGTTTTCTAAATAATTAAAATAATAAATTATACCAAATCTTACATAAAAATAAGAATAATCTAATAATTTAAATTTAGAATTCATATAAAATAAATTACTTTAAGTTCATTATACGATTATACGATAAAAAGAAAAAGAAAAAAAAAAACGAAAATAAATAGAAAAAGCGGAGAATCAAGTGTGTAAGTTTTTGTAAATATGTAAGTTTTTGTAAATGTGCAAGTTTTTGTAAATGTACAAGTTTTATACCTATTTAGAATTGAAAATATTTTTGTAAATGTGCCCATGTAAGTAAAAAATACTTACGGACTTATAAATTTTTAATATAATCTTACTATTTTAAAGAAAAGTGCTATTTTACTGTTTTTTATTGGATCTTACAATTCTACGATCCGATTCTACCAACCCCGTAACGATCCAAGGTAGGATCTCGATCCTGACTACCTTGATCATGGCCGTGATAGCCCACCACGCCCGTGATGTAGTTGTGCTGCGTGCGGCTCACGTGGCAGCGTCCGTACTCGTCATTGACCTGCAAAAGTAGCTAGAAACGTTCAAAAACAAGATTAAGGTTGTCCAGTTCGCGTAAACAAAATAAAACACTAAGTCCACTGACTAACAACCTCAAAACACAGTAAGCAGCTAAAATTGGAAGTGTGACGAGCACATTTTTATGCACTCATCACACCCCCCAACTTGAATTTTGCTAGTCCCGAGCAAACTAATCATGAGAAAAAGAAAGACAAAACAGCACAGCAACCCAACAATTTCCAGTTCTATAAATTATAGCTCTCGAACGGAAAATAACCTACCGTTGCTAGCCACGCATGAAAATCCATGGAATGTGT
Organism: Dionaea muscipula; assembly: GCA_028571145.1. Classification (NCBI taxonomy): domain Eukaryota; kingdom Viridiplantae; phylum Streptophyta; class Magnoliopsida; order Caryophyllales; family Droseraceae; genus Dionaea; species Dionaea muscipula. Next base: position 1,464 of record JAOWBR010166143.1, read on the forward strand.
GTGTGCACACGTCAAGTTAAAGCCAGCATACCACAAACTCGACATGCATAACTAGGAAACAGCCTAGCACAAATTTAACTCCATATCTCACGGGTGTCATGTATAATAAAAGTGAACAGGTGGTCACTCGTGGAGTTAGCAAAGCAGATCACTCAAAGGCAAGAAGAGGCAATCTTGAACTGCAGACAGAATTCACATTGAACTAGAGATAGAATTTCTGTCTCAAGGGACTTCAACTAGTCTTACCACCAATCCCGCTCAAAATCAGAAAAGTCAACAAAAAGGGTACGACATGGGGAAAAACAAAGAAGAGACAGAATGGAATTTGAGATACAGATGACAATCCAAATATAGCAAGAAGAAAATCAACCCGGCTGGAATAGCACACTACCTACTCTCATGGACAAAAACTAACTCCTCCCAAAACATTCCACACACTTTTTGCTTTTTTCCTTCTTTTTGTTCTTTTCTTTTCCTCTATCGGTCCATCTCTTTTTTCCTTTGAACATGAATTTTCAGCATGATTTTTTCCTCATTGTTTTTTCTTCTTTTCCTCGATTGTTTTTTCCAAAAAAAAAAATTTCAAGTCTCCTTTTTTGTGATTTTTTTTCTTTTTTTTTTTTCAAGCAGGACCCCATTTTTCATTTGTTCTTCATTTGTTTTTGTTTTAAACATGATCCACCCCTAATAAATCCTATCATGACAAACACTCAAAACATCCAAATGTAAAGAAAGGAGTGCATACAAGGATAGGGAATGTGTTTAAAGCTCAAAGGGGGAACTAGGGAAAATATGAACACAACTGATCTGAAGGCCCAAACAAGAACAAGAAAAATTGACTTTCGTCATCTTTTGAGCATTCCACCAATCTAGCTACATTACCAAGTCCTAAAGAATCTACTGTTCAATTCAATAGCTCAATGCAAGTTGCTACAGTCATTTAATTTTATTTTATTTTTGGCACTCACCTTTCTCGCTCAGGAAAACATGTACTAAGGTTATTTCCTAGCTATTCATGCCAACCACCACCTAGCCACAGGACTTGAACAGTGCACAAAAAATTATTCCATAAAAATTCCAGCAAAGACAAGCTTAAGCAAATTAAATTCCTAAAGAGTCATGATAAGCAAAGCAGTACTAATGTAAGGGTGCTAATACCATTAATCATCCTAAGTCTCATGAAGGCATGCTCAAGAGTAGAAAAACTCAAGTTGGCAGCTAGCAGTTCACAGGTGTTTTCTTCCTTGTTTAATTTTTGTTGAATTTTCTCCAATTTTTCTTCTTCCAATTTTTTAACAGTTAACATTTAATTTACATTTTTTCCCCCGCCCCCCAACTTAAAACAGCACAATGTCCTTATTGAGATATAGAAGGGGTAGAAAACACCTGTCATAAGTGACAAAAAGCAAAAGAGGTCCTGAGCAACTCCACAAAATGACAACCTAAAACAAAACAGAACAAAAGAAAAACACAAAACAGCGAACAACAAACAAACAAACAAACAAGAAAACAGCAAAGCAGGAAAGAGAAGACAAGAAAAAGGATCAGAAAGTGGGGGATGAACTACGGCTAGGCACAAGGTAATCTCTAGCCTACTCCTCCAAGGACTATCCGCTCAGCTAGGGAGGCCGACACAGCAGCATTGATGTTTAGACTATCCTGGAAAGTGTCCAGGCGAGACATCACCTCCCTATGGTTGGAGGCCATGGTGGCCTAGATCTGTAACAAAACATCATCTGAGTGGCGAGACCCACCCCTCCTAGATGCAGTGCGAGAGGAGCTGGCATGTGCTGCGGGTGCGGGAGCAACTGCACTAGGTGGAAGCCAATCACCCTCATCGGCGGTACAAGGTAGAAGCTAATTGGATTCATGTCGAATAGTGGTGCGTAGGGGGTTGGGCAAAGGGAAGGTGCACTGCTGACTCTTAAGGACTAGCTGAAGCCTCCCCGCATAATTTATAATCATCCCTATACTCCCCAAGGTCTAACCCAAACCTATCACTACCCTTAAGAGGGATAAGCGTGGACAAGTCAAGGTGAAAGTGCTGGACAATCATAGTCACTATCCCCCCCAAAAACGATATCCCCAGTCTTAGAGTTAGCCGCCCTTTGCATCGTGCGGATCATAAATGCGCCGATATCCACTGGATGGCTATTAAAAATAGCCTAGAAGAAAAACAACTCTCGGAGGGAAACCACCCCCTCACTATCCCCCCTCCCTAAAGCAGTCAAAGTCATAAGTCTATGGGCATAGCGGAAGCAAGGATTCCGCAGACAAGAGGCCTTTGCAGTAGTGGGGCTATAATCATGTCTCCTAGTAAGGCGGGTCGACATGGCAGTTTCAACAAAGGTGGAGGCCAAGTCCCTAGCTCCATGTGCAGGAAAACCGAATATATCATTAAATTCATCCAAGGACATTGCATACTCTTGGTTAAGCAGGCGGAAAGAAATATAACCCGCCTCACGCTGGGGTCCCGTTGCAATCTCCGAGTGGAGAGAACTAAGAAACTCCAACGTGAGGGAGGTGTAAGTATGTGGCCGCATAAATATAAAAGTCCCCCACTCTAACTGAGTAAAGGGCCACATAACATCATCATAAATACCTAGCAGGCGTAGGGTCTCATCACACATATATCGGGTACGTACCACCCGACGCTCAGCTAAGTCACTATGTTTCCGTCTTTGTTTCTCATCCCTAAATTCTAAGGGGTTTAGTGTAGTAAATTCCATATCATCAAAAAATTCATTAAAGAAATTACCTCCCCCATATGGGTCTGGGGGGGACCGCGATGATGATGGGGGATCAGTTGGAGGTGCATTCCTGCCACGCTTCGACATGTAGTAGCAGGTCAATTCAGCATGCACTCAGCAGAATAAGTAGCAGCAGCCCTGGAAAAAGAAGTGCAGGATTAATTCTCAATAAACAGCAGTACCCAATGCAATCAAATAAAGCACTAATACAGACAAAATCCAACGGGGTAGGCAGCACTAATCCTGAATGAGGAAACAATAAATCACGCAGCCTAGGCAATAGCAACACGAGAGGCACTTCTAGAAAAATAGTTCGCATGTATATCATCAAACCAGCAGCAGAATACTAGTACAAATAGTATAAACATAGCATGTAGGCAATAATAATAGTGGCAACTTAAGCTCATAAACAATTGCACATTCCAGTTATAGCTCACAGGATCAACATAGCCTTGCAAACATGCAAATTCATGAAAGTCATGATAGACAGCCCATAAAAACTATCAAACCAATTGCATGAGTTTATAATCCCCTCTAATTTTTTTCTTCACTCTATAGAACAGTCGATTCTTCACTACATGAACAACATGAATTCAAGGGAGATGGAGGATTAACAAAGAAATCTCACATAACGTGAACAAAACCATGCAATGAGAATCACATTATCACCCACAAACTCTCAAATAATCGAATCCTCCCAACTTCATGAAGAAAATTCGAAACAAGCCCACCAAATAAGGAGTTCATCATGCTCGGTCAACACATCTAAAACGAAATTAGGAGATAAGGTATTACCTTTAAATTTCATCACTCAATCGGTCTAACGGTATGCCCGCACCCTGCTGTTGCGAATCAAGGTGAACAAATGAAGAAATTTCTCTGAACCCTAGGGTTTGGCCGTGCGCAATTGCTCTAAAAATCCAAGTGATGCACTTATACATGAGTAAAATCGAGAGTATGGGCGATACAAATGATGTGTGGGAGTGGTTCGGTGGTGTGAATTACGGGTTTAGGGATTTGGAAGGGGGTTTCAAGGGAGAGGTGGCCGAGAACGTCGAGTGAAATGAAGAAGTGAGCCCTCTGTGAAATATGCAAATTTGGCATCGAAAACGCAGCTAAGGGAACATCACAGTCGTGATGGTATTACGGGTGTAATTGAAGATTACGGCCATGATACCCCTTTTTCGAAAAAAAAAATTATTTTGTCTAAAAATTCCCATTTTCCTCATTTTTCATGCTTCCAGTGTTTCGACAATTGTTTCAAATTCCCAAAAGCAGATTCAAAGCAAATAAAAATTCGATATCAACATGCAACACATGAGCATCAAAGTTAATACTTCCAGTGCTATGCAGACCTCCCCCTAACTTGAAACTAACAATCTCCTCATTGTCAGCAGGAATAAAAAGCATTAATTGAAAAGAGTGCCCCTGGAAGGAGAAGCTGCTAGCTTGATGGTGTACTCCCCACAGCCGCAATTGATAGCACGTATCCTGCCAATTAAAGAGAGCAGAACAAATCCAGCACATCCCTCACAAATAACAAAACCAACTTAATAAGAAATGAGAAAAACAAAGTCTAGTAAAAAACTACGCAAATGTAGTCTAAAAAAAAATCAATGAAATAAATCTCATGTGCAGATATGGGTGAACTACTCAAAGTCTATAAAATTTTCCAGATGCAATCACACTAGTGAGAATCCGCCTTCTTGTGCCCAACAGCTGAAATGTCAGCATTCAAGAGCTGCTTTGAAACACTTCATCGTCGCCATGGTTCGTCATCATCTGGCTTCCTCTTGCTTCCATGGTTGGTAGCAGGTAACGAGTTTATAGACGCCGCAGGGGGTGCCACATTCATAGGTTGATCAACAGGCATAGGGGCAGGACTACAGGGTCAGGGTCAGGCTGCTCTGGAAGGATTGCTAAGATGTGCTGCCTTGTAGCAGTAGAGTAAAGCTCGTGAGGCAGCATATGGAAGAACTCCTGTTCATTTTCAGCCATGCCTGTCTAACTATGACTACAAGTAACTTGCACCAGCGTTAGTACCACAGGAAGCAGAAAAATATGCAAGCAACAAAATATAGATAGGAACTCGCAGTGCAAGGAAATTATTTGAAACAACGGACTAGAATAAAAGTAACAAAGATGAGCATATGTACATATATTACAAGTGTTTCTAAAAGGCCCAACTTCAGGTCAGTTGTCCGAATAGACCAGATCAACAAAGTTAACGCCATCCGCTACCTCCCGATTCTCATATAACGACTCAATATAGTGCTTTAGCCTCTTCTCATTGAATTTTTGAGTCGTATTATCCCTGGGGTCTCTAATCTCAATGGCTCTGAAGGGAGTAACGTGCTCCATGATAAACGGCCCATCCCACCTAGACCTCAGTTTCCCAAGAAACAACCATAGGCGGGAATTAAAGAGCCACACTTCATTCCCGGGAGTGAAGTATTTCCGATTGATGTTCCTGTTGTGGAACTCTTTATTGCGCTCTTTATAAATCCGATGACTGATGTAGGCTTCGTTCCTCAATTCGTCCAATTCACTTAGTTGGAGGCGGCGTAAAGAACCAATGTCATCCATGTGGTAGTTAAATCGTCTGACGGTCCACATCGCCCTGTACTTTAGCTCGACCGAAAAATGGCATGGCTTGCCAAATACCAGGCGGTAAGAAGGCATCCTAATCGGTGTCTTAAAGGCTTTTTGATAAGCCCAGAGAGAGTCCTCAAAGCGATGTGACCAATCTTTGAGGTTTGGCTTGATTGTGCGCTCTAAGATTTTCTTCAACTTCCTGTTGGACACCTTAGCCTGTCCATAGGTCTGTGGATGGTATGAGGTCGCAACCTTTTGGTTAACACCATATTTCTTCAGGAGCACCGCAAACGCTCTATTGACAAAGTGAGATCCACCGTCGCTAATGATGGCTCTGGGGCACCCAAAACGGGAGAAGATATTGCTTTTTAGAAATTTGAGTACCACTTTTTGATCATTCGTTCTTGTGGCAATTGCTTCAATCTATTTTGACATGTGTTGACACTCCGTTTTATAAAGCCTTCGTACGGGTTTGAATGTTAAATGTGTGCTCGGACATATGGACATATATATATATGCTTGGACGCATGAGCGTACTATATTATATGGTATATGGGCGTGCATATACCCCTTGTTATACTAGTCTTACGTCCTAGCTACATGGGCCTGCATGTATATTATATGTCGGTGTGCGTGTATATATATATGCCCATGCGGCCTATGTGAATCCATGCGGCCAAGACAGTATGTATATATATGCATGCTGTGAGCTTACCCCATGCACAATTGTTGATAAGAATGGGCGTACTATAATATATGCCCATGTATATATATATATATATATATATATATGTGGGCCAAGGACATTATATATATATATATATATATATATATATATGCTCATGCATTCGCACTGATTGAGGCATGATTGGTGAAGGCAGCCCGTTGGCCGTTGAGCATGGAAAACTGGCCGAGAGCAAAATCTTGGAGTATGAGTGTTAATCCTTGGACGATGGACGCATGAAGCCCTGGACATGGAGCTGGTTGAAGGGCGAGGACCAGCTCGATATTATTCATCAACATGATATTTATATGTTGCCCGTACAGTGTGTGTGATGCTCATGGGCCATGATGAGGCATGTAGTGGCCCATGAGGCATGTAGCGGCCCATGAGGCATGTAGCACATGGAGCATAGAACGATATATTACCAAAGAGCAGCACGTATCGCAGCAGCAGCACGATCTAGTCTATAGAGCTGTCGTTCAACAACTGCATGAAGCACGTGAAGGCCTGAGCGGTTAAATATTATGGAGCATAGCAGTTGTGTACGTAGTGGGCAGTTATTATTAGTAGTGGATTTGTATTGTGTAACCGTCCATGTAATAGTATAAATAAGAACCGAATGTAATATCTGAAGGGGACATCAATGAAAACAGACTCTACTTTTATCTTAGCCTCTTTTAGCCGTAAATTAGGAGTAGCATTATTATACTTTTAGGAGTAGATTAATTAGTAGTTATAAACCGAACCCATTTCGGTTACCCGGCATAGAGCGGATTCCTCCTCCGGAACCCGATTCCGGCGATCGCAGGAGCGCCACTCGCCACGATCCTTTGGTAACGTCAACAACATTTAGTCGACTGCCACCAAAATGTACTCATACCCGTTTGATTTTGGGAACAGGCTCATAAAGTCAATTCCCCAGATGTCAAATATCTCCACTGGCACAATAGAGTTCAGAGGCATCATGTCTCACCTAGAGATGTTCCCACTCTGTTGGCATCGGAGACACGCCTTAACAAACTCATTAGCATCCCTGAACAATGTTGGCTCAGTAAAACCCACTTTGCAATACTTTGGCAGCAATTTTCTTACCGTTGAAATGGCCTCCACAGTAAAGAGTGTGACAAAAGGTAAGAATTTATTAATACTCACACTCAGGGACCCATCTGCGGATTACTTGATCCGCACAACACCTATATAGCATCGGGTCATACCAATAATAGTACTTCAGTTGGGAGAAGAACCGATCCTTGTCTGCCTTGGCCCAGTGTTGTGGGATCTGTCCCATGACCAAGTAGTTGACAAAGTTGGCGTACCTCGGGGGTTGACTTGAGGAAATCGCAAAGAGTTGCTCATCCGGGAATGATCCGGTGAGATGGCTATTATCACAGGAAGAGTCAACTAAGATTCGAGAAAGATGGTCGGCGACCGAGTTTTCGGAGCCCTTTTTATCGCGGATTTCCAGATCAAATTCCTGCAATAGCAGGACCCAACGGATGAGCCTGGCCTTAACGTCCTTCTTGGTTAGCAAATAGCGAAGCGTAGTGTGATCGGAGAATATGATCACCTTTGATCCAAGAAGGTATCACCTGAATTTATCAAGTGCAAAGACCACTGCGAGTAGTTCCTTCTCTGTTGTAGTGTTGTTCAGTTGAGCGTCAGAGAGGGTCTTGCTCGCATAGTATATTATGTGGGGCACTTTCTCTACCCATTGGCCGAGCACAGCACCGAGTGCGTAATCCGACACGTCACACATGATCATAAATGGTAAAGACCAGTCCGGTGACTTCAGAATTGGAGCAGTGGTTAAGGCATCTCGCAACTTGACAAAGACACTCATGCAAGCCTTGTCAAACAGGAAGGGTGCATCTTTTGCCAGCAGGTCGTTTAGAGGTTTGGCGACCTTACTGAAGTCCTTTATAAATCGGCGGTAAAATCCTACATATCTTAAAAATGGTCTCATCTACTTAACGGAGGTTGGAGGAGGAAGTCGTGAAATCAAATCGAATTTAGCCTTATCGACCTCAATCCCCCTTTCCGATACAATGTGACCAAGAACATTCCTTCCCTTACCATAAAATGACTCTTTTCCCAACTTAAGACCAAGTTCTTCTCAATACAGAGTTCCAACACTTTCAATAGGTTGATAAGACAATCATCAAAAGAAGAGCCAAACACAGAAAATTCGTCCATAAAGACCTCCAGGAATTGCCCCACCATGTCCGAGAATGTGGACATCATGCATCGTTGGAACGTGGTGGGGGCGTTACACAGACCAAATAGCATCCGCTGCTAGGTGAAGGTGCCAAATGGGCACGTGAACGTCGTCTTTTCCTGGTCCGCAGGGTCCATGGGCACTTGATTGTATCCTGAATATCCATCCAGGAAGAAAAAGTAGCTTTGGCCCGCGAGCCACTCAAGAATTTGGTAGATAAATGGTAAGGGAAATTGGTCCTTACAAGTCTTGGAATTGAGCTTCCTGTATTCTATACAAACACGTCAACCGGTGGTTTGGCGTGTAGGAATTAGTTCACCATCCTCGTTCTTGACTACAATGAGACTTGACTTCTTCGTTACCACCTGAACAGGGCTGACCCATGAGCTGTCAGCAATGGGATAAATGACACCGACATCCAACAACTTAACATCCTCTTTCATGACTACTTCCTTCATGTTCGGGTTTAATCGTTGTTGCATCTCATGAGTAGGTTTCGCGTTTTCCTTACAATTGATACGATGCATGCATACTGACGGGTCAATACCTTTTAAGTCGGCCACTGACCACCCTATAGCACTCTTGTGGTCCTTTAGCACATTGACCAACTTTTCTTCTTAGTCAGGAAGGATATTTGATGCGATGATTACCAACAAAGTTTTTTGGGTGCCCAAGAAAACATATTTAAGTATGTCCGAAAGAAGTTTCAACTCCAGCTTAGGAGGTGCTTCAATGGATGGAGGTGTGGTTTTGTCAGCCAGCGCTGGAAGAGTTTCATATTTTGCCATCCATTTTGGCGGAGTGTGGTCGAGTTGGTAACTAATCACCTCCACCGACCTGTCAATAACCCGCTCCTCATAGCCCACGTGTGCTATGCAGGCTGTAAGCGCATCATCGATAAGTGTATGAAGAGTTGTGTCTTCAACCATGTCGTCAATGACATCAATAGCATAGCAGTCATCGATGTCTTGCGGTTGATGAAGTGCTTGGTAAATGTTCAACTTCAACGTCATTCTGCCGAATGTGATCCACACCTCTCTAGTCCTAGCATGGATATAGGCATCAGATATTGCTAGAAAAGAGCGTTCAAGCATTATCGGAGTTTGGAGTTTGCTTGCGATGCTTGGTTCTGTATCGAGAATGATAAAGTCCATGGGGAAATAAAAGTTCTTAACTCAAACGAGGATGTATTCAACTATTTCTCGAGGGACTTTCACAGACCGGTCAGCTAGTTGTAAGGTGACTGACGTAGGTTTTGTTGATATTTTATCCTAAAGACATGTTGTAATAAAACATTATTTATTATGAATAAATGAGAATGTTTTATGAAAATCAAATTTATGCAATTCGAATGTTTTATTACATTAGTCCGTTTATTCTATTCTAGATGGCTTGATATGTAGAGTATAGCTTGCATACGGAAGACCTTGTCATTGGAAGAAATAGAGTTTAAGCTTATGTTCACAGTCAGCAGATGGATCTGGACAACCCATCGGTACGACTGTAGCACGAGATGTTTAAGTAGGTCTATCTAGACTATGAGAAACGATATAGACTAGGTCTATAGTTTCAACTCATCGGTGCTAGTACACTTTGTGTGTGTTGAACGGATCGGATTATTTATTGTTTTGGACTGACTTACAAGACAATAAATAATACAGTATTATTTAGATATTACATGAGCTCTTAACCCAGAAATAATATTTATAGTGATAAATTAGTTTTGATTCACCAACGGGTGAGATTCTCTTATGGATCATTATCTCGGTGAGTTGGACTAATTGTTCACAAGTATGATAGTAGATTATTTCTAGACACCACATCTTAGATGTTTCTGAGACTGATGATATCTTTTGGGTTAACTTATGAGTTCTGACGTGTTAAACCCTACAGGTGGATCTTAGGATCCGACACGAGAACAAATTAAGCAGTATTCCCGTGGCAGATTAATTCTTATGAATTAATTCAGACGTTAATTAAATATAGTCGTCAGTGACTTGGTTTTAATTAACAGATATCAATCTTAATGTGGGGAGAGTCGTAG
>JAOWBR010166154.1:0-11790 GCA_028571145.1 Dionaea muscipula
CAATGGGCCACAGTCATAACACTCTAAGACTAAAGCTTGGGACTATGGGCTATGTATATCATAACACTATCACAACACTCCCCCTCAAGTTGGAGCATAGATATTGATCATGCCCAACTTGTTACATAGGAATTTGACCCGGTTTCCTACTAGAGGTTTGGTAAGAATGTCTCCAAGCTGGTCTCCGGTTTTCACATGGTTCAGTACGATATCACCATTTTGTAGCTTTTCTCGGACAAAATGACAGTCCACTTCAATATGTTTGGTACGTTCATGGAACACCGGATTGGATGCAATATGGATGGCAGATTGACTATCACACCAAAGCTGGGTAGGTCGTGGAGCCGGATACTTCAGCTCATCAAGTAGCTGGCGGAGGTATGTTGCATCACCGGTGACATGAGCAAGAGCCCTATATTCAGACTCCGCACTTGATCTGGCAACCACGGATTGCTTTTTACTTTTCCAGGAAACGAGATTCCCACCAACGAACACACAATATCCGGTGGTGGATCTCCGATCTGATGGTGATCCTGCCCAATCCGCATCAGAGAATCCCTCTATGCGTCGATGTCCATGGTCACTATAGAATAAGCCCTTGCTCGGATGTCCCTTAACATATCGGAGGATGTGGACGGCAGCCTCCCAATGAGAAGTTCGAGGGTTCGCCATAAATTGACTGACGACACTGACTGGGAAGGCAATGTCTGGTCGAGTGATGGAGAGGTAATTCAACTTGCCCACCAACCTTCTATACTGATCAGGCTCCTTGTATGGGTCACCTTGTTCAGGAACAAGCTTTACTCCAGGAGGCATTGGAGTATCACTCGGCTTGGCATCTAGCATACCCATATCTTGTAAAAGATCAAGTGCATACTTACGTTGGGATAGAAAAATCCCACGTTTGCACCTAGCAACTTCAACGCCCAAGAAGTACTTTAATTGTCCCATATCTTTGGTTTGGAACTGACTCTGCAAGAAGGCCTTGAGTGACATAATCCCTGTACTATCACTTCCGGTAATAACAATATCATCCACGTAGACAACAAGAAAGATGCAGCCAGTACTGGAATGTCTATAAAAGACTGAGTGATCCTTTGCAGACTGCTGCATGCCAAACTCCATCACCGTAGAACTGAACCGACCAAACCATGCTCTGGGAGATTGTTTCAGCCCATACAATGACTTTCTCAACCGGCACACATGACCCGACAACTCCCCCTGAGCAACAAACCCGGGAGGTTGCTCCACATAAACCTCCTCAAGAAGATCCCCATGAAGAAAGGCATTTTTCACATCAAGTTGATGGAGAGGCCACCCCAAGGAAGCAGCAAGAGAGATCAGAAGACGAACAGAAGTCATCTTAGCAACAGGAGAAAAGGTGTCCGTGTAATCAATGCCATAAACCTGGGCATAGCCTTTGGCAACCAACCGAGCTTTAAGGCGAGCAACAGAGCCATCCGGGTTAACCTTCACAACATAGACCCATTTGCAGCCAATAGCCTTCTTCCCGACAGGTAAAGGAACTAGGTCCCATGTATGATTGGCATCTAAGGCCTGGAGTTCCTCAAGCATGGCCTGCTGCCACCCAGGAGTGGAGAGAGCATCAGACAAGGACCGAGGAACAGAATGAGAATCCAACCGTGAAATAAAGGCCTGCAAGGAAGAAGAGACACCAGCATAGGAGATATGAGCAGATAAAGGATAAGTAGCGCAGCTGCGCTGGGCCTTCCGCAGGGCAATAGGAGCATCCAGATCGGAAGAAGTGGAGGGCAGAGGATCCAGAGACGAGGAATCAGGGCTAGAACCATCAGCAAAGGTCGGCTCAGGCGCAACTACGGGAGGAGAATCACCCACGACGGAAGAAGAACCCCAAGAGATGACAGGCCGAGGACCACGGGTATACACCTGAAGGGGTGGAGGAGGTTGGTCAGGCAGAGGGACAGTAGTGGACTCTGAAGTGGTAGATGATGGAGAGAAACGGTGCACTATCTCATAGACTAGACTCTGATCAATAGAAGGGGAGGAAGCAGAGGATGGTAAGATGGAGAAGGAGGTGGACTCGTCAAACACAACGTCGGTTGAGATGCAAAAGCGCCTCAACTCAGGGGAATAACAGCGATATCCCTTTTGTGTACGGGAGTATCCAAGAAAGATACAACGTAAGGACTTGGGATCAAGTTTAGTGAGGTGAGGCCGAATATCACGAACGTAGCAAGTACACCCAAAGACACGAAGGGGAAGAGGGTGAAGAGGATGAAGGGAAGTATCAGGAAAGAGAACCTGATAAGGAATGGTGCCCTGAAGGACCGAGGAAGGCATACGGTTGATCAGATACGCGGCGGTTAATACTGCTTCGCCCCAAAATATTTTAGGGACTCTCATTTGGAACATAAGGGCACGAGTGACCTCCAATAGGTGACGGTTCTTGCGTTCGGCTACCCCATTCTGAGGTGGTGTATCCGGGCAAGAAGACTCATGGATGATCCCGTGGGATGTCATAAAGGAGGTAAACTGGGAGGAGAAGTACTCCCGAGCATTATCACTCCGGAATGTAAGAATGGGCATGGAAAACTGTGTGAGAATCTCAGTATGGAAAGCAGTAAAGATGGAGAACAACTCAGAACGATCTTTCATTAAATATATCCAAGACATTCTGGAATAATCATCCACAAAGGATACAAAATACCGAAAACCGGATTTAGACTCGACTGGACACGGCCCCCAAACATCAGAATGAACTAACTGAAATGGAGCAGAAGCTCGTTTCTGGACTCTAGACAAATGTGGGACACGATGATGTTTGGCAAATTGACAGGACTCACAAAACAACTCAGATAGAGTATGGACCTCAGGACAAAGACGTTTGAGACTCGATAATGTCGGATGGCCGAGACGACAATGTAGCTGGTATGCAGTAGAAGAGATGCTGGGGCAAGCAAGGATGGGTGATTCTTCCTCCAGCACGTAGAGTCCGCCTGACACGCGACGACCTCTACCAAAAGTCCTCCTCGTCGAAGGATCCTGAAACTCATAAAAATCACCACAAAAGACAACACGGTAATGATGAGTCTGAATCAAGGAATGGACTAATAATAAATTAAACGGAAGATCAGGTAAGTATAGGACAGATGATAGTGTCAAAATAGGAGTAAGAAGGGCGGTCCCAGTTCCCATGACCGGGATATAAGAGTCATCTGCAACCCGGATATCAGGATGTGAGGAACTGGGAGAATAATCATTCAGCATACCTATGGACCCAGTCATATGATCAGAAGCACCAGAGTCAATAATCCAATACCGCGGGGAGGCGGAGACATAAGCAGTGGAAGAAGCAGAAGGGAGAACAGTGGCAGGAGGGATAAGGTCACGACTCTCAGATGTAAGAGATATAGTTGTCGTGGACGAATTAGTGCCAAATGCTATATTGCCAGACCGGGAAGCCAAGGTTCTACCATGTAACTGCCAGCAGCGCTCTCTAGTATGGCCCGGATTCTTGCAATGGGAGCAAGTAGGCCGAGAGTCCGAGGAACCAACAGTAGTAGAAGGAGGGAGGCCATGAAGCTGCCAACACCGCTCAAGAGTATGACCAGGAATCTGACAGTGTGAGCAGAAGGGGCGATTGCCCCCCTTTCCCTGACCACGACCGCGGGAAACAGTCGAACTCGCAAGAGCAGAGTGATCACCACCATCAGAAGGGGAACTAAGTTGTGGTCGGATGGAACGATTGGCCCTAGAGTAGGCCTCAGTCAAGGAAGTCTCCCGACTGGCTAGAATCTGAGAGCGAATGACATCATGCTCGGGACGAAGGCCACTAAGAAAATCCATGATAAGTAGCTGCTCACGCTGCTCCTGCATCTTTTCCACATCAGCAATAATCGGCATCAAAATATTAAACTCCTCCGACAGCTTCTTAAAATAAGCAAAGTAATCGCTCAATGCTAACTCACCCTGCTGAGGATGGAAAAGAGACTGAGAAACATCATACAAGCGGTTGACATTATCCTTGTCAGAATATAAAATGGCTAAATAGTCTCAAAGTTCGTTGACGATATCACAATGAGAAACCAAAATAGAAACTTGAGGCTCCATCGAGTTGATGAGTCGAGTATAGAGATGAGCATTGTCTCTCGCCCATAATTTAGCCTTCAATGGTTCCTTATCGGCATCAGGACTGACTTCAGTGAGGTGACTCTCCATCTCCATACCCCGAATAGCTAATAGATTCAACTTCTTCTAATGAAAATAATTCGTACCATCCAAGCGTTGGTCAATGAGCTTGGCGGTAACAGGAATGACCTCCGAAATGACCGACTTGGACTCGACACTCTTGGAAGAAGTCGCCATAACAACAAGCAGAAAAGGAGAGGAGTGCACAACAATAGGAGCTGAACCACAATCACAACCAACAATAAATAAGAACAAAATGGAGCATCATCTACACAGCATCTCCAAACGAGAGGAGCAGAAGAAACTAGAACATTTAAGCAAACAAGGGTGGGAAACACACATCCAGGTCGGAATCAGCACATAAGAGTGAAGGGAGGATGGACCAACGCAGAGAGGGGAAGATTTTGGCCGGGAAAGACGTCATCGACGTGTGGGGCGGCGCGTGGTGGCACGTGAGGCCCACGCGCGGCCAGCTTGAACGACACGTGGAGGCGTGTGCGGCGGCTGGCCAGGTCGACGATGGTCGACTTGCTGTCCTCTACCACTTTCGGTGATTAAAACTTGCAGACAATCAACAAAGAAGGCTCAACACGTGGTGAAACAATTCTTCTCAGTGGTGCATCATCTGGTGGAGGCTGTCGGTGGCTGATCGGCGGGTGGTTCACCCATCCTGGTGGTCGCCGAGCTCTGGGCTTCTCACTGGTGGTGGTGGTTCGCGGTCAGAGATGGTGATTGGGTGGTTTTGTGTTGATGATGAATAGGGAACCGATGGTTTGTGTATGAAGATGGCGGTTGTTCCAGAAGGAGAGAAATTAGGTATTTTGTGGCTTTGATACCATGTTGATATTTTCTCGTTACTTCATTCAAAAAGAAGGATTACTACATCATATATAGTCCTAGTATGTGGGCCAATACAAAATGGGCTATACACAATGGGCCACAATTATAATACTCTAAGACTAAAACTTTGGACTATGGGCTATGTATATCACAACAATCATCATCATCATCATGCTTCTTGTCATCATCAGCAGCCACCCTCCTTTGGAGTCTCTTCCTTGACTGAGCTCCAATCTTGAAGAATGTCAGCAGCTTGTCAGCATCAACAAATTCATGAATCTCATAAACATCAACCATTGACATGATCCAATCTTCCTCAGTATGCATGTGCTCCATGGTTTCTGTTTGAGATCTTGATCTGCTAAGCTTCCATGATAGCCATGAATTGAATCTGATGAGCTCCTCAGAAATGTCTTCCTCTTCTGTTTGTCCAGCTGCAACATCAGTTACCTCAACAACTTCATCATTCTTGAAAGTCACAAGGTCCTGAGGCTCATGAGGGTGGTCCTGAGCATCCAATGTCTGCTCATCCTCATGGCCCTGCTTTGTATTTGCTCTAGAACATCTTCTATGATGTTAGAGACATCCGCAACTTGCTCCTCTTCAACTACCTTTTTGGTTGACTTCCCCCTCAACCTCTGCTTTCTTTTGAAGGGTGGAGGTTGAACCAACAGTTTCAAAATCTTTTAGGGGAGATGGTGGTGCAGCTTTTTTGCTTTTCTTGCCAGTCTTCCTCTGCTTTGGAGAAACAACAACTCTCCTTTTAGCTCCCTTTGCTTGTTGCTCTCCCTCAGACTTGCTCTGCTCCTGCTCAATCTTCTTCCTCTCAGCCTCAATCTCCTTCTTCTCAGCCTTGGTGACATACATCTTCTTTGAAGGATGCATGATGACCATTTCCTTTAAATGAATTCCACAGCAAGCTAACAAGTGGCTTATCACCAAACAAAATGTTTTCTTGTATCTAAAGATGCCCTTGACAGTGATAGAGACACTAGTCTTCTCTTTTACAATCAAATCATAAATCCTCTTGAAGACGTATGAAGCACAATCTACTTATTGTTGGGTCCATACAGCACACATCAAGACAACTCTGTGCCTTGTCATGTCACATAGTCATGTGACCCTGATCTCCACTCAACAATCTTGCCAAAAATGTGGCACAACAGCTGGAACTCCTTCTTCAAGTTGTTTACCTTCCCAGAGAAGTTGATGTCACTCTCTTCGTCTACAACAATCTCTTTCAAGAATTCTTCTTCCTCAATGGTGTCTGGGTCTAAGATCCCAGAATGTGTCAAGCCAAAGTGTTGGCTTAGGGTTTCAAGGGTGATGACCAGCTCAGCCCCCTGAACCCTAATGACTATGGTGTCTTCTCTCACAGAAGCATTCTTAAAGAATTCTATCACGTCCAAAGATGAAAATGAACGTGTTGAAAGTGAAATGAACTCAGAAAGACCACTTATCTGAAGTTTCTCGATGATTTCTTTCCCTTTCTCAGAACAATCTTCGTGTTGAAGATATCCTTCAATGCTGAAGGTGAGTCTAGTGATCACAGTGTCGGTGACGTCCTTGATTGAGTACGAAGCAGCCATGGATGAAAGATTGAAGCTTTGAAAAGAAATGCAGAGAATCAGACGAAAATGGCTAGGGCTTTTGCTTCGTCTTCGAGCTCAAGGAAACAATGAAACAGAGTGAGAGAGAAGTGATGTGTTTAGGGGTATTTTGTTTGAAAAATGAAGTGGGAATTGCAAATGTCACATCACAGAAAATTTCTGACAACTTCGGCGCGAAGTGGGTGATCTTCCCATGAAGATTTGCCACGTGGATTAATCTAAAATGTATTTCCCTCTCAGTGTTGCAATAAAAAGTCTTGTCCGGATTAAAATAAATCCACCTTTTATTGCCACATCATCCAGCTTAGCTCAAGGTGTCTGCTGGATTGGGTGTTGGCTGAAACTTGGTGTTGGCTAAATTTGGTGTTGGTTGAATGTGCTCAAAACTTTGACAGAAACTTTCAAACAACACTTAAATCATCAAAACTCCAATCAAATCCAATCAAACATAATCTGAATCATTAAAATTGCATCAAACTCATCAAGCCAAATCAATCAATCTTAATTCTCCTCTAATCTCAGAAAATCTGTCTTCACACAAAACCTTAGTGAAAATATCTGTCAACTGCTTCTCAGTTGAGATATACTCCACTTTGATGGTTCCCTTCTTAACATGATCTCTAATGAAATGATGTCTTACATCAATGTTCTTTGTTCTTGAGTGCAAAACTGAATTTTGACTAATTGCAATTGCACTGGTGTTGTCACACAAAATGGGAATTTCCTTCTCTTCAATCCCATAATCCATCAATTGATGCTTGATCCAAAGCACTTGTTCACAGCAGCTTCCAGCAGTAACATACTCAGCTTCTACAGTTGATATTACTATGGAAGTTTACTTCTTGCTAAACCATGAGATCAATCTACTTCCCTAAAATTGACAAGTACCTGATGTACTCTTCCTGTCAACTTTGCATCCAGCAAAATCTGAATTTGAGAATCCTATCAACTGGAATCCTCCATCTCTTGGATACCATAGACCAATGTCTTGAGTACCCTTAAGATACTTTAAAATCCTCTTTGCAGCCTTCAAATGACTCTCCTTGGGGCATGCTTGAAACCTTGCACAAACCCCAACTGCAAAGGAAATGTTTAATCTGCTTGCAGTCAAGTATAAGAGGGATCCAATTAATTCTCTATACTTGGTTTGATCAACATCTTTTCCATCAACATCCTTGTCTAGACTTACTCCAACACTCATTGGAGTAGGTGATGATGAACTTGACTCCATTTCAAACGTCTTTATCAAATCCCTAGCATACTTTCCTTGGTTGATAAAGATCCCATTTTCTAGTTGCCTCACTTGCAACCCTAGAAAATAGTTGAGTTCTCCCATCATACTCATCTGAAATTTGTTCTTCATCAATTCTGCAAACTTCTGGCAAAGTTTCTCATTTTCTGATCCAATAATGATATCATCTACATACACTTAAACCAATAATGTATTTTCTCCATCTTGAATCATGAACAAGGTCTTGTCAATGGTTCCCTTTTTGAATCCATTGTCCACCAAGAACTGTGACAATGTTTCATACCAAGCCCTTGGTGCTTGCTTCAAACCATACAAGGCCTTTTTCAATCTGAAAACATCATCTTCTCTGCCCTTGATCTCAAAACCTTGTGGCTGCTCCACATATACTTCTTTTTCAAAAAATCCATTCAAAAATGTATACTTGACATCCATTTGATAGACCTTGAAGTTCTTGTGGGCAGCAACGACAAGAAACAATCTGATGGCCTCCAATCTTGCCACTGGTGCATAGGTCTTATCAAAGTCAATCCATTTTTATTGTGAGTACCCCGTTGTAACCAGCTTTGCCTTGTTTCTGACAATCATTCCATTCTCATCCATCTTGTTTCTGAA
This sequence comes from Dionaea muscipula, assembly GCA_028571145.1. Classification (NCBI taxonomy): domain Eukaryota; kingdom Viridiplantae; phylum Streptophyta; class Magnoliopsida; order Caryophyllales; family Droseraceae; genus Dionaea; species Dionaea muscipula. The sequence continues at coordinate 8,485 of JAOWBR010166154.1, forward strand.
AATCCATTTTGTCCCAACCACATTCTTTGACTTGAGTCTAGGAACAAGTTCTCATACTTGATTCCTTTCAAATTCATTCAGCTCCTCCTACATTGCAATGATCCAATCAACATCACTCAATGCATCTTCAGCAACTTTTAGTTCTATTTGAGATAGGAAACAAGCAAGCATGGTGTCTAGTTGTCTTCTAATCCTCACACCAGCTTCCAAGTTCCCAATGACAAGCTCAGGTGGATGATCACTGAGCCATCTCAAATCTAGTTGATTCAGTGGTGCAATAACATGATCTTCATCATCATGAGCTATTGGAACATCTTCCAAAACAGTTTCCTGGTCTGCTGGATCATCTTCATCATGTTCATGCTGATTTCCCTCTTCAAATGCTCTCACTTTGGGAATATCAGCATCAACATATTCTGGATCAATTGATTTCTTTGAATCTGAGATCTTCATTTTCTTAGCTTGTGCAGCAAGTCTGTCCACAACTTCTTCAGCTCCTCTAGAGAAGTTTGGTTCATAAAAAACAACATGAACTGATTCTTTAATCACCATGGTCCTCTTATTGAGAACCCTAAAAGCCTTAAACTTGAGTAGCCCATCAAAATCCCTTCATCTGCCTTTGCATCAAAGGTCTTCAGTTGGTCCTTTCCATTGTTATGAATGAAACACTTTCTTCCAAAAATGTGAAAGTGACCTATGCTAGGCTTCCTTCAATTCCACAACTCATAAGGTGTAACTCCATGCACCTTACTGATCACTGTCCTGTTCTGAGTGTAACAAGCACTGTTGATTGCTTCTGCCCAAAATCGTTTTGGCAGTCCAGCTTCAGCAATCATTGTTCTAGCAGCCTCCTTGAGGGTACTATTCCTTCTTTCAGCAACTTTATTCTGCTGTGGAGTTCTTGTAGCTGCTAGTTGATGAACAATGCCTTCTCCTCGGCAAAAATTAGTAATGACCTGATTCAGAAACTCTGTCCCCCTATTTGATCTGATCTTCATAATGCTCAAACTCTTCTCATTCTGGCTTCTCTTCATCAGCTCAGGCATCCTCTTCAAAGTGTCCTTTTTATTCAAAAACACTGTCCAAGTGTATCTTAAAAAGTCACCAACCACTACCAGTGTATACTTCTTTCCACTTACACTGATAGGGTCAACTGGATTAAAAAGATCCATGTGAAGAAGCTCCAAAATCCTGCTTGATGATGGTATTGTCTTGTTCTTGAATGATGCCTTGATCTGCTTTCCTATCTGAAAAGCATCACAAATGCTTTCCTTCTTAAAAACAACATCAGGCAATCCTTCAACTAACTTTTTTCTTGCCAGATTGTTGATTGCTGAAGTTCAAATGGCTTAACCTTTTGTGTCATAGGCAGCTCACATCAGCTGTGGTTTTAGCCAAAAGACATGTGTCTGCAACAGCAGTGGTCCAATCCACCACATACATGTTCTTTTGCCTCAATCCAGTGAGCACTACGAAGCCTGACTGCTCATTCCTGATCCTATAGTGGCTCTTGCTGAACTCCATTCGGTAGCCCTTGTCACAAAATTGACTAGTGCTCCGCAAGTTGAACTTCAACCCATCCACAAATGCTACATCTTCAATTTTTAGACCATTCTTGATGATGGAACTCATTCCCTTGGTTTCTCCAGGCTTCTCTTTGCCTCCAAAAATCACCTTGGGTCCATCTTTTTCAATGAATTCCTCTAAACAGTGTTTGCAACCTGTCATATGTTTGGAACATCCACTGTCAATGTACCAGACAACCTGCAAAACAGATTAGTAAAATTTAGGTACCCAATTCTGATTGGGTCCTCTATAGTTAGTACTCCTAAAGTCGACCCCTAGACCATGTCTAAAGGGTCTTCACCATAGAGCATTATACCTTTCACTGCCATAATCATAATATACAGCAGATTAGCATCCAGGAAAATACTGAGATGTGCTGGCAGGTACTGGATGATGCATGTATTGTTGTCTAGGTATATTTACAGGCCTATATGCACTTGTATATGACCTATTGGAATACCTAAGTCTGCATGTAGGCATTTTCTTATGCCTTTTTGCAGACTTTGGCCCATTCACAGTTTGTGAATTTTGCTTGGCAGTGTCTTTGGGCAGCCAGGTGGGTTACTTTTTCTTTGGTTGTGTATGGGACATATTCCAGTCCCTATCAGAAGGAAATAACCTTCCTTCTCCCTACCCAGCTAACATCCTATTTCCAATAAAAGGTTTAGGATTAAACCTATTTTTGGATTTAGGTTTAGGCTTGTGGATTGGTTTGGGGTCAGCTCTAGGTTTACTGTTAACCTTTGGTTAGGCTGTTAACCTTGGACCACGGGCAATCTTAGGATTGGTTCCAGCCTTGGTCTTCTGACCTTGGTCTTGGACTTTGCCACTGTTACCCTTAAATTTAAGGCCAACCCTTCCAAGGTTGCCAGCCTGCTCATAAGCAGCTTTGACCTTGCGTTTGGCCCCTTCCCACTCCTTGGTCAGCCTTAGATTGTCACATTTTAGTGACTCATTCTCACCCATAAGAATTTTATGGCTAGCTTGAATTTCTTCAAACTTTTCCATAAGTTTTTTGAACATGTCATGCATGACCATGTTAGCAAGAGGTGTGGTAGAACATGAACTAGATGAGGTTGCTATAGAGGTTATCTCATTTTCCTCTTCTTGTGCCATGAGATATAGAAGGGCTTTTTCATCTGATGAGGATGATGAACTCTCATCACTTGAGCTCTCCTCCTTCTTCTTCTTTTGCTCTTCCTCCTCAGCTTTCACGGCCTTTCTGTTCCACTTCATCTCTTTGTCCTTCTTCTCCTTCCATGCCTTCTTCTCCTCCTCTGTGTACTTCTTCACGAGAGGAAAAGGGCAATCAGCTTTGAAATGCCCGGGTCTTCTGCAGTTGTAACAAAGAGACCGACACTCTTTGTTTTTCCATGTATCTTCTTCTTCTTCATCCTTCTTCCTGTATCTCCTTCAGGATTCATGTCATACCCCACCCCGGGTGGACCGGCGTACGCCTTATGGACCCCTTTCTACGGACTACACAAGCCTAAACCCCGAACCAAACCCATGGTCCAAACCGAAAGAAAACAATGAATCTAGACCAAGGGGATCACCAAACCGGACCAAAGGTCTAACCATTCGCAAGTGGGTGGAAAGCATAATCAAACTCACAATCCAATGCGGAAACTGGTGTCGCCTAAATAATAACGCGGTACCTCATAGTACAGATATGAAAAAGTTTAGGATTGTCGAACCCAAGGGAGAGCTAATTATAGCGTTAGAAAGAATTGTACAACT
>JAOWBR010166165.1:0-11790 GCA_028571145.1 Dionaea muscipula
CTCCTGAGGCAGCGAAGATCCTGAAGTGGAAGATACCTTGAGACACGGAAGCCGGATTCGAGGCACAGGTGGCACTCGGAACGCGTCCACGTCACCACGACTAAAAAGTGGTGATAACATTTGGCGCCGTCCGTGGGAAACGCAATAAGAAGTTACATTTCAAAAAATCTCCAAGTCATAGACGCACGAAGAGGAGTCACACAATCGAGCTCTCATCCTCCCGAGAACCAGCATTCCGACAACCCCTCGCTTGGAGAGGGCAATGAAGCGGAGCAAGTGGGGCGCACCATCGCAAACGCACTACCCCTTCCAAGGCCTGGTGATGACAAGCCCGTCACCCGGGCGGAATTTCGACGACTCACTGAGATGTTCTTCGAAGGCGTGTACCAGATTTCAATGGCGCAACATCCAGGCGTGCCCGTTACAATGCCGCCTAACCTGGCTGGCGGGGGAACCACCATGGCTGAACCTAACGTCGTGCGACGGGGCAGGCAAAGACTTCGGTGATCAAAGCCGCACAAAGGTTCAAGAAGAGCCGCTCGAAGAGCGGTAAGAGATGCCACATGCATGCTAAGAGCAAGATCTCCTTCCCCATCAGATCCAGTCGACTCAAAGAGTAACACTTTAAGTGATGAAAATAACGGTGGGACTAGTAGGAGAAAGCGGCGATGCCTAACGCCAGACTCGCAAAGTGAAGGATCCCGCTCACGAGTTTCAACCTCAAGGGATCACAGTCCACCAAGGAGGGGAAAAACCGGACGAACAGCTCAACCCTTCACCAGGAATGTGATAGAGGACTATTGTCCGAACCGTGTCCGACTCCCGTCCTTAGACTCCTATGATGGAACGGGAGATCCGGAAGATCATCTAAACCATTATGAGATCCGGATGAGCTTTCAAAAATTTTCAGACGGAATAATGTGCAGAGCTTTTTCGAGCACGTTCAAGGGAGCGGCCCGACGATGGTTCCATCGCCTCCCGCCAAATTCTAACTCAAGTTTCGAGGAATTCGCTGAGAAATTCATCGCTCAATTGGCAAGCTCTTCCGTATTCACCAAATCTGTTCCTAACTTGTTCGATGTGAAGCAAGAAGCAGATGAGACTCTCCGAGACTTCATGTCCCGGTTCAGCAACACGTACGTGGAAATCCCAGGTGTGGGAAAAGATGTCGCCACTCCGGCCAGGACCTTTCAGGGATGACCTATCGATGCGTACGCCTAAGACTTTTGACAAGATCCTCCAACGAGCGAAGAGATACATGGCATTGGAGGACCTAAACAACAGCTCCCGATGAAAAGTAAGTTACGAGTTCAACGCTCGGGACACCCGAGTTCGTGAGACGACTAGCGAGAACTCTAGTTCAGATATTCGAGAAAGCACCTTTGAATTAGAGGAGTGGGGAGGGGCAAACGAGGTGACCACTGGACCTTCCGAGGTCAAGATGGAGATCATAGCCAAAGTCGTAGCTTGGAGTCCGAATAGGGGCACGCTAGTTTAGAAGATATTAGTTATTAAGTTGAATAAAGACCCCGATGGGGATGTTTGAGTTTTGTTTTCCGACTGAATGTTGTATGTAGTAATTTTTTAGCGTGATCAATAAAAGTTAGAGTTTTTAAATTCTAATTATACTCTGTGATGGATATTCACTTAAGAGTCTGTCACAATAAGGGCACGACATGCGAAATTCGCATCGAATAACTCACAAGTGAAGCTTCGTAACAAAAATCGAGTCCGTAAATGTTCAAAAGCCTAATGAACATCCTAGTTCCAAGAGTAAAAATTGAGCCAAGGACTCTACTACATTAAAGACGTGTCATTATGAGAATCAACTCGAAACCACAAAACTCGATAGATCAACAAGAATTTAAGGCCGATGGCATAAACCGAGCAAGAAATAATTAAATACAGCGCTGATCACGAATAACGAGTGAATCCCGAAATAATTGCGGGAGAATCCCGAAAAAATAACTGGTAAATCTCAGAGTATTTCCCACTGTGGAAAAATCAGACATTTTCCCCAAAAATGCTTGTGAATCAAGTAAAGGGTCTCATAGTCCACGGTCAAGAGGCGAGTGAAGCTCGCAAAGAAATAGGCTCCGAAAATATAAAAGTCTACCGCGAAAACTATTCTGAAGCCATAGGAGTAAGCACGCGCTGAAAAAGCGATACGCCAAAGGCGTAATAGCACGCATCATTCGTAGTGCATAAGTCCTCGAAAGCCTTAAGATATTGTTCGGATACGATGCGACAAACCTCATGCCTTAACTTTAGAGAGAGTGCGCCACAGGAGTGGAGGAGCAAATGTTATACTCGAAAAATCACCCGACATGTGGACGAATAGTATCGTGCCACGTGGACGGTGGACCTCTCCGCGAACACTTGGATATGTGACGTAGACGAATATAAATCTCACGGTAGACGACAAGTTGCCCGGGGCCGCCTCTCCTCCAATCTTACGTGCACGGCCATGCAAGGTGGCGGCCAAGTCCTGATGTGGACGAGTTCGAACTTTCCACCATCGCATGGCCATACATGAAGGTCGGCATGCGATCTCACGAGATCCATGTGGATAGGTGAAACATCGAATGCGTGGACGCGTGAACGAGAATAAGCGCAAGAGTAATAGCGCAAGGACCAGAAGGCGATAACGCACGTGGCTGGAGACAACCACCTACGCACGCACACCGGCGCGCGACCAGCCAGGCGCGACAAACCATGCGCGGTCAGACCCGCGCGGCTAGCTGGGTGCGGCCAGCTGATCCCTTGCGGTGGCCAGTACTTCACGTGGTCAGGAGGCGCGCGAGCGACTCCCTAGCTCCTCACGGGCACCACCATCACCTCGCGGCCACCAGCCCCCCCCCCCCTATGCGGGCAGCGGGCGTGCGACCAGTGATCCCCCTCACGGGTAGCGGCTGTGCGGCCAGCCAAGCTCCGTGCAGGCAACGAAGGCCATGCGGCCACCCTCCTCCCACACGAGCAGCATGGGCTGCGGCCAGTGGTCTCCTCGCACAGGCAGCAGAACGCGCGACCAGGGGTAACACACGCGGCCAGGCGTGCGGGTAGCAGGCCATGAGGCCACCTCCACCGCGCGGCTAGCCTCCACCATGTACGAGTAGCTCCTCCTTCAACGCATGCGGCCAGCGGCAGCAACATGAATGGGCTTCAAGCCTTGCACGCAACTAGTGTTTGGGGAGGCTTCGGGTGCAAGCGTGGCCGGACACGAATCGGTCGTGCACGTATGTGCGCTTCACCGTCGGACCTCGGCCATAAGTGGGCCTAATCCAGGCAAGTGGGCCTAAGCCCAAGCGTAAATTTCCGAGTATACCCACAAGTTCTAGAATGTTCCCGAAGAAAATCCAAGGATGACACCGTCATTTCACAATTACCCCCTCAACTTCTATAAATATCTCTCTTGCTAAGCTTTTTAGTTTCCAGCATTTGGATCAGAGACTGACTTGAGCGTCGTAGGGGTATTCCCAGGGTGAAAACCTCGGTTCCCTTTAATTTGGAGTTTGCTATGTGCACAGGTGGAGATCATGAGGCAGTGGAGATCCTGAGGCAGTGGATATCCTAAGAGAGTGGAGATCATGAGGTAATAGATATCCTGAGGCAGTAGATATACGGAGGCGGAAGATTTCTCAGGATAGAAGACGAGCTCGAGACACGAAAGCTGAACTTGAGACACACGTGGCAGACAGGTGGTATTCGAAACACGTCTATGTCACCCCTTTAGAAAGTGGTGATAACACTTATCAACTCAGATTATAATAGTGAAAAATCTAAATTTCACTATTTTTTGTTTTACAAGCTACGACCTATTTCTAAATTATTATCTAGTAACAAAAATTTAAAGATATGTTTTTAAATTTTAGGAATGCAAAGAATTCGGGCTGATACATTCCATATAAATGGTGAACCCAAGAACAATCTTAGAGATGAATTTGGTTATTACCCAAACCCGAATCAGATTCCGAACCGGAAATAATATATTGAAGTTGTATAGTACTGATATATGTATATATGGTAAATCCATTATTTTGTTGTCCACAATCCGGTTATAAAGAGATTTGACGACGATTTCTATGAATCATGATACACACAACAAATCCTTTATAACAACTGCATAACAATCATCTATATAATCTATTTTATTTTTGACTCTACTCATCAAATATTTATTTATAATCCTAAAAAAATTCAATGTTATGATTCTACGTAATCAAAAAATAACAATTTTTTTGTTTATTTCAATCATTTTCGTTCTTGGATTTGGTTTTTCAAATTCGGTTTTTTATTCATAATTATTGATTTAAATTGGTTCAGCGGCAGTGCAGGGGGGCAGGGAGGTGCGTTCTAGGCAGGCAGGGGAGGGGACCAATTTGAAGGACATATGGTAAATAAACTGCCGTACACTCCCCGTTCCTAGCTACTAGTACAAACTATAAAGGAAGCAACTGTCAAAGCCATAATTGCTCACCCTTTGCCCTCCACAAGTCGGGTTATTGACGTGGGATAGGGGGACATGATGGTAATTTCGTTGACCCTGGGAACATCATTTTTTACCATTCGAATTTGATTTGGGCGCTACGTTGTTGTTGCTCATGGAGAGGAAGTGGAGTGCAATAATCAATCAAGCGACCTATAAGAAAATGGGTTTGAATCTTTATACTTTGATTCTCAGTGACCCAAAAGAGAGCCTGGATGTGACCTTAAACCAATGGAAATGTAGCAAGGATGAATAAATTGATTGGGATGGTGCTTCTCACATGGCAATTATTACAAGACTAAATAGCTTAAATCGACACGCATTTTCAGTGGACCAATAATAAAGTTTAAACAAAACTGATTTCATATAATTAACGGTATCCTATTATTGATTAAACGACCTAATGAGTTTGGGCAAAGTCAAGTAACCAACATCATTCTCTCTAATGAGTCTTTTTAGTTATAGATACTCTCGTCCTCTAAAGTGGAAGTGTAGATTGAATTATGACTTTAATTCTAATTTACCACGTTAACTTTTATTACTAAAATCTACTCACCTATTTCTTAAAGAGGTAATACCTAGTAATTAAATATGGTAACTTTTATAATATATAGTTTGCCAGATGTATAACTAATTAATGATGTGAACATATCGCACTACCAGATTACAATTGTTTGGCGGACCATTATCAACGCATAGACAAATCTAAACTATTTTGTGAGTCGTTCGAGAAGTTAAATTGAGGTTTTGATATCGTTGAAAAAGTTGACAGAATTATGATTTTAGTTTTCCTCCTTGGCAAGTCCAGTATAATATTTCATTCACATCACAGGTGCTTACAATTTTATTCGTCTTGTATTATTTTTTAATTAATTTTTTTTGCATTTTGTTGGATATTTGTCGTTAGTTGAATAGAAATACAACTGTATATGAAGGTAAAAGAAGTTGGCGTGTGGATATTTTGGAAGATTTTTTAACTTTTGAAAAAAAAAAGAAGAAGAACAAACACCAATCCCAGAAGGAAAGGCAACACTCTTTGCCACAAAGGAGAGCTTGTTTGTTTTACAAAATTTGCAGTACATTTCATCTTTTCCACCACTTGCATTTTTCATAAAATTTACACATAAATGAAAAAGAAGAAGGAGAAGGAGAAAAGAGAAGAACTGAAATTGCGTCAAAGAGGGGGAAAACTGAAAGAGGAGGAGGAGGAGGAGGTTGAGTCTGGTTTACGCCAAAGCCGGTCCTTTCCTTCCTTCCTCCTGTGCTGTGGGTTTTCGTTTTCTTCCCCCATTCGCCCTCCATCGCCATCTCCATTTTCCATGTCCATTCGTCACTATAAAAGTGAACTTGGCCTTGTCCCTCCTCCTCTCAACACACAGACCAAACCAATTCCACATCCCACCCAGGCCATTTATTCCCCCTCGGCCTCCCCAGCCCCTCTGATTTTTTTTCCTTCCTTCCTTCCTTCCTTCCTATCGTATATTGCAAATTCGAGATATGGCTTGGCTTGCCCTAATCAAGCTTTGTGCTTGAGAACTAATTTTTTTGATTTCATTGGCATCTTCCAATTGAATCTGGACTTGGAAAAGGGATAAATTTGCTAGTGATTTATTTTTTCTTTTTTTTGTAAGAGAGAGAGAAGAGAGATTTTTCATTTTTCTTTCGGTGTAAGAGAGAATTAATGGAGAAGGTGAGTTTTGTGAAGAATGGAGTGCTACGACTGCCCCCTGGGTTCCGGTTTCATCCCACTGACGAGGAGCTCGTCGTCCAGTACCTCAAACGCAAGGTCCTCTCATGCCCTTTGCCCGCTTCCATCATCCCTGAAGTCGATGTCTGCAAGTCTGATCCCTGGGATCTACCTGGTAAATTCCAATTCCATTTTACATCTCCACCTGCTGCTTCTTCTTCGTCGTCGTCTTCTTCTTCTGCTTCTTCACTGTACAGCAGTGCCACTGAATACTGATGATGGCAACTAGAATTGAATGGGCGGTACCCTTGTGTCGATTGTCTTCATTCATGATTTTTGTCCAAATTCCCAGTTGCTAGTGACTTGTATGATTCAGATGGTGAAGTGCATTCGCATCACTGTCTTATGTGGCCGGGGTTTCACTTTCGTTTGTGGGATCTGTTTGTTGGCAAGATAGTACAAGAATGGTTAATTTGCTGGAATTGTGATCTCTGGGTGTTTTGATGTTTCTGGTGCAGGTGATATGGGGCAAGAGAGGTACTTTTTCAGCACGAGGGAAGCCAAGTACCCGAACGGGAACCGATCGAACAGGGCAACCGTGTCCGGGTACTGGAAGGCGACCGGCCAGGACAAGGCCATCACTACCAGGACGAACCACCAGGCCGTGGTGGGGATGAAGAAGACTCTTGTTTTTTACAGAGGAAAGCCTCCCCACGGCGCCAGGACCGATTGGGTCATGCACGAGTATCGTCTCCTCAGCAGCACATCACCACCACCACCATCAACTACTACTAATAATACTAACAAGACGACGACGACGGCGACTACTACTACTACTACAACTTCAACAACACCCCAAGTGAGTGCGAATTCCATCTTCCTCACCCCCATCATGAGTTTTGTTTCTTTGACCATACAAGCTACGATCTGATCTGAGCTAGCTAGCTAGCTAGCTGATGGTTGGTTCCTTAATTTCTTCACTGAACTGAACTTTGGCATTGATCAGAACAAGGGGGCGGCGGCGGCGGCATCGGGAGACTGGGTTCTGTGTCGTATATTCTTGAAGAAGAGAAGCGGTTGCAAAGCCGAGGAGGATATGAGTATAGTTAGTAACTCTAGGATCAGATCAAGGCCGGTACTGTTCTACGATTTCATGATGAGGGATAAGACGTCCACTGATTTGAACCTCACTCCTTGCTCTTCATCCTCCGGATCCAGCGGCGTCACCGATGACAAGGACGAGCGAGTATTAATGATGGGAGGAGGAGAACAACAAGTGGACGAGGAGAAGGAGGAAGATCATGAGGAAAGCAGCAGCTGCTGCAATAGCTTCTCTTCTTTCAGAAGGAATCCATGATCAAAACAGGACACCACATACTATCATCAAATCTTGTTCTTGTTCTTGTTCTTGTTTTTTGTTGTTGTTGTTGGCCACCCTTTTTCTTGCCCTTCAATTAACTCGTAGTATCTATGAATATGATCAGTAGTTGTAATTTCAAGTTGTATAAGCAAAATGTGAGGTTGCTTTGTAATCATCTCATCTGGGACTCAGATTTTCCGAAGTTCAAATATCTTCTCAAGTAGAATGAATTCTGGTTTCTTTCTCTTCCTCTGCATTTGAATTCATTTCTCTCTCCTTTTCATCATCATGTTCACCATGCAAAAAGGGGAGGGGAAATCAAATGATTTCCCTTTAGGCTAAGACACGAGGGGAATTAACTAAAGGGAGTGTTAGTGTATGGTATGGGGAAAAAGAAAAGAGAAAGAGAGTCACAATTTTCATTTGCAAATCATGGTGAGGTGAGGACTTTGCAAAAAGAGCTTTAAAGGAGGCTGTGGAGAGCACTAGCTCAGAGAACATAATCTTTTTCTTTTGCAAAAGTTCTCAATTCACATGGTGATCGTGCTTAATCATACTTTTTCTGCGTTTACTTCCATTTGTCAAAAGGAAAGGAAAGAAGAAGAAGAAGAAGAAAGGCAATGTTGCTTGCACAGAGTCAAATTGATATCCTGTACTATAGGATCCGATGAAGCTGATGATCCAAAGGGCTAATATGCCATGACAGAAACTTACACTTAAGCTCCTATCATTGGGCACATGAATTGCTCTAATTAAGAGCATGATAAATTGTGAAGAAAGGAAACGAGGAAAGCAACTGGAAACACTCCGAGCTAGACTAGACCGGTTCAAAATTAACCTCTTTGGACTTATATGTCAAGACGTAGTAGTAGCAATAGCAGTATCATTCTAATTACTTAAGATCTATGATGCTTCTACGTATGCCCTTCAATGTACATATCGTACTTCCGTAACATTTGATTAGTACGGTCTCAATCATACAATGGTACGTACAAGGAAACAACTCCATAACCTTAAGCAACAGCTTAAGGTCAATGCCGGCACGGGAGTTTTGAATTTCATTGTTGGAGTTTCTTTCACAAGACATGGTATATATGCTATTGCATTGAGTGTCGTTCAAGGCTTTGTATAAACATATTGTTCAGAAAACGGAGTTGTTTGTATTACAAGAGAGCACTCAACCATCCGTTGCTTACTTCAACTGATCTTTCACATGTTCAATAATTGTCAATAGAAACTTCCTTACAGCTAGCTAGCCCCCTTTCTTTCCTTTCTAAACAGGAAAGAAACGCCCAATTTCTCTTCTCCTAAGATTTACATTTCCTAATTCCCTCAACTGATGTTCACAAGTTCTGTGGTGCTATACGATGCCTCGGACAAGGTAGAGTCCTGAGTCGATGTATATAATTGACGACGGTTGGGGAGACAAACATCCGAGGCCGCAAACCTGGGGCCAACGACTCGCAACCGAGATCAAATCTGAACCTAAGAGCCTAGACTGATAGATTATGAGTTCATACATACTTATATGTTATCATTCCTCAACTCTTATCTCCAATGTAGAACAGTTAACTCACATATGACCTAACAATTAATGACGTCCCAAAATTCCTTTCAAAGGGTTCTTTTATTACAGAAAAGTTTGTCTGAAAGTAGCATCCTAAGAGCATATTTACATCAGATAAAAGTACCGGCTTTATTTCTGGTCCAAGCTTTATATATAGACTCGGGTAAGTAATAAACTCTTACAATCACGTTCATCTCTATCTGCAGAGGAGGAATATGTTCTGTTAATAGCTAGGATGCTGATGGCACTGAGACGACCGGATCGGGATCTACATAATGCTTATACCCAATTCTGTCAAAAAATTTAATTGCACCTGGCCTGCTACACAAATCAACTAACATGTAGCAGAATTAATCCCCCTTACTTGCTATTGTGTTCTTAAACATATATACACTATGCAATAATATTGCCGAAAGGTATCGACGTTGATGTGAACCAAGACAACAAGGCAAAGCTTTTGATGCAAATTTTTACTCATATGTGAACTGTATGGTTATTAAAGGAGAGACAGCAGCTTGGAGGAAGAAAGAAAGAAACAACCTCCACATGATCCATGCACCCACCAAAACCACCCAAAGAAACAAAACAAAAAAAAAAAAAAAAAAAGCCAAGAAGGGCGAAAGGTTGCGTATAGCATTGCATTAGCTGAACGTACGGGCTCAATTGAAGTTCCTCCTTAAATACAAACAAGAAAAAGAAGGAACTTATAGTAATTAAAATGGACCTACATACCTGTTGGATCATGTGCGACTTTCTCTTGAGTTATTCTTGACAAGTTATTTCTACCTCGAGGATGAGATTTGAGAAATAATATATATATATATATAAGTGTATGTTGACCCATAATCTATGAGCTCAGGTTTTTGGGTTGAGATGTTGGTTCAATGTATACTTGTGTGACTATCTGGTTGCGGCCATGCAAACCCAAGTTTAGTCTCGGTTGCAGTCTTTTGTACTTAGGTTTGAACCCCTGATGGTTGTCTCTCCAACAATTGATATCAGAGTTGATGGTTCGACTGAACCTGCTAGTGTAGCGTAAATTGTGTTGGTCTCTCACGTTGTTGGTGTGCGGGTATTGTGGTTCACGGGGAGCAAGCCGATGTGGTACTCACATTTGAGGGGGAGATTTGTTGAGTTATGTGTTAGCTATTCCTACATCGAGGATAAGCAATGAGGAATACATATTTGTGTGGTTATTTGGTTGCAGGCTTGCATGCCTATATTAAGTCTCGGTTGTGGGCAGTTAGGCTTAGGTTTACACCCCCTATGTATCCCCAACACTACCTATAAATATACAATATAAAATGGGGAAAGTTAGGTAGCCAAAAATAATGGCAAAGCCAAAAAGATGCATATGACATCAATAGAGTAAATAAGACAAAATTGTTGACATCAACAGACAGATCTTAGCCATTGATGATGACAAATCCGATGACTGTAGTTCGTTGTCACTGTTTTTGATATTATTTTTGACTATATAATATATCCCGTATAAAATAGAAAATGTGTGCCCGACACCACTTACTAAGATGTGGTGCGGTTGATGATGATCATGATGATGATGAAAGGGGGCGTCTTACTGTTAATAGTCGCTATATAGAAATTGCTTTGCTTGCTTGGAAACACTCACACAAATATTATCGACATGTGATTGTGGGAATTATTAGTGCGAAAGATTCCTCCCCACCACACTACCTTCCAACTACTACTGCTGCAAACAGTTTTGCAGCATTCAGGGTATTAAAGCAAGACAATGCAACAAGCAAAACTTTAATCCCTGAAATATACTCAAATGATCATGGCTATACCTTTACAATTATTATGTATTAATTACCAGGCATATATATTCCTTGTCAACACAATGAGTTTCTTGGTTGAGATGTGGGTACGTTACTTTGTTGCACAAACGTACCTAGAAATTAATAGGCTTCACAAAAGCATTCCATGTGATATGATTACACTACATAAGAAACTATAGATTTGATATAAAACGGTGTGTGTTAGGGTTGGAGACAACCAAAGAAAACCAAATTTGGATGGAAAGTGTTGTGACACAGAGGTAGAAACACAACGCGAACGTTGTACCACCCACGCAACGGAAGTATGGAGAAAGTGAAGGGAGAAGAAAGCAGATTTTAAGGAGGAGAGCCAGTCGTTGAAAGGGGAGAGACAGTCGTTCAAAAATGAATACCAATTGTTCTTTATTCTCTTAGTATTAAAGCTCCGGACACGGTACTACAATCTTGTTTTTATACATGTAGCTATATGTCATGTATTTATACTAGTTATTAGGTGCTCAACTGCACATCTAATCGCCACACATATTTCAACTGCCAGATTAAATCTGGACCATCCAATCTCAACAATATTACTAACAACCTAACAAACCAAGCTTACAACCAACAATGCCTCCCTTAAGCTTGATGTGTTTGGACTCTAAGCATCCTACGCAGCCCGCTGAACACAGCATAGCCAAGTGGCTTGGTCAATATGTCTGCTGCCTGCATTTGAGTTCGAACAAAACTGAGCGTAACCTCCTTTTGAGCTAGAGCCTCCCTTAAGAAGTGAAAGCGGACATCGATGTGTTTGCTTCGATCATGATACACCGGATTCCGAGCTATGGCGATTGCGGATTGATTATCCACACATATTTGCATTGGTTCCTCTTGTGGCAGATGCAGCTCGGACAG
>JAOWBR010166176.1:0-11790 GCA_028571145.1 Dionaea muscipula
GAAATGTGTTGTATATTATGTTGAGTTTACTTTTCAGGTGTTGTATTTGTTGGCATTGTCCCTATTTTAGGGGAGGTCATACCGAAATTTCTATGATTTTGATTTAGACATCTCTTTAATTGCTATATTAGTAATGGTGGGTCTCTTTGGGCGAGGCCTGATTCTGATTAGTCGTTAATTGGGGTCTGGGTCGTGACAACGATGACCAGCCTCACAAGCAGGTGAACCTGCGGCCACGAAAGAGAACAATCATGAGGGCAGCAACTCGATGTGGCCAGCCTCGGTGTAGCCAGACAGGCGCGGCCGACCTAACGCGAGCAGCTAGCACGGCCGGTTAAGGGCCTAGCGGGTAGGTGGCCGACCAAGGGGCTGGGGGGCAAATGGCCATCCGGCGGTGGCATGCAGAGCATACGGGGGTAGCCTTGGCGGGTTCGAGCGTGAGCGTAACCGTCGAGGGGAATCTACATCGCATGGGCCGAGCCCAACTAGCTTATAAGCCTAAGCTCAGTGAAAATTCAAGAGCATTCCAAAATGTTCCTGAAGAAAAGTCAAGGGTGGTACGATAATTTTACAACTACCCCCTTCCACCTCTATAAATAGAGCTAGTAGCTCTGTCATTCAGATACGCCTTCTTGACTTGGAAAACTCTTCTATTCAAGCTCTCAACTTCCATCATCTGGATCAACAGCCGACTTGAGCGTCGGAGGGATATTCATAGGGTACCAACCTCGGCTCCCTTTAACGTGGAGTTTGCTCCGTGCGTAGGTTGCAGACAGGTAGCACTCGAGACGCCTCCACGTCATCGCCTCTAGAAAGTGGTGATAACATTTGGCACTTGATACTCCAGGAAAAATTCCCTAAATTAATCACCAAAGTTCCGAAGAGAACCGGGTCTGGGGGGTCCGACTGAAGAAGGATCTAGTTGGCTCGGGGGAGGAGTGTGCTTGATGACTTCGGATGGCCTGAAACAGACGAACAAACTCGTCAGAGGTTACCCCGAGGTGTTAGCTCGGGGAAGCCGCTCTGATGCTTAAGTGAACAAGTGTGGAAGAAGGTAAAAGGCTCTAGCAAGAAGCTGCCGAGCAAGCACCCGGGCAAGCAAATCCCGGGCAAGCAACCCTTGGCAGGCAAGCAAGCAGCCGAGCAGGAGTCCCAGGCAGGCTTCCGGGCAGAGATCCAGGCAAGTCTACCGGGCAGGGCTCTGAGTAAGCTAGGGGAGGAAGAGAGCTCAAAATGGAAAATATGGGAGTAGAAATGCGTACCTTAAACCTTGGGTGGTGAGCCCCTATTTATAAGGGTTTGGAGGATGGTAAAATTACCATGCTGACCCTGACCGGGCAAATACCCGGGCAAGTAATCCCGGGCAGGCAATCCCGAGCAGGCATGCGGGAACGGAAATAGTACGATCTGAGAAAACCGTTGACTTCCATGTTTGACCCGGGCAAGCACCCGAGCAAGCACCCCGAGCAGGCGATGAGTGAGACATGGGTCACAAGTGAGTTACTCAGTTGACTCGAGGAAGACCCCGAGCAAGCTTCCCGGGCAAACACCCCGGACAAGCGTCCCGAGGAGGCTAAAAGTGGCCCCATGAGTGCACTTGATGGAGGTGATGCTAGGAGGCATGTCAGGCTGGCTTCTCGGCCAACCAACCCGAGCAGATAGGCCGGCCAGGCAACCCGAGAAAGCCATGATGCTTGAGAAAACTCCGGTCAATCCGTCTGGTCTCCTTATTCACGAAAGTAGGGGTGAATACCCGGATATCATCAGTCCCCCAACTTCAGAGTGTGAACGTAGTTCGAACTGTGATGTTTCAAAAATAACTGGAGTGAATAAGGTGTCTGATGACGGGATCCATTTCTCTCTGACCCTTCATGCACTGGAAAACTGCTGGCAGCATTTAGCAAGAACTTCAAGCGTGGCCTTGTGTTATCGGAGCAATCGGGTCATCATGTTGACCCAGAGCTAACAGTCGGAGGGGAAATGGAACAAAAATCTTGGACAACGATCACAAATGGGGCCCGGGCAGGCGTTCCTCTCAAACCCCGGGCAAGCGTCTCGGACAAGCAACTTGGCAAGCTCCGGGCAGCCACCGGGTAGGACCCGAGCAGGCTTCCCGGGCAGGCGGCCGGGCAGGGCCCGGGCAGGCTTCCCTGGCAAGTGGGCCGAGCTGGCAGGGAGGGTTAAAGCCTATAAATACCCCTACCCCTCCTTCATTTCTTCATTCTTCTTCAATATTTGAGAGAGAGCTCTGCCCGAGCAAGTAGTCCCGACCAAGCAACCGAGCGAGTCACCCGAGCAAGCAATCCGACCAGGTATCCCGAGCAAGCAACCCGACCAAGTAAAAATTCTCCTTTTTCTTGTTTTCTGCATTTTTAAGCCCAAAAATATCGTCTGATCCTGCTTCTCCCAACCCGAATCCCTCCAAAGACATCCTGGAAGGCATTCCCTTCATTGTTCCTCTGAATGTCGTTTCTCCGCCTCCACCTCTGCACACCGAAGTCATTAGACGTCACACCCGTTCTCAACGAAGTGTCCCTTCTAACCAACCTAGCAGCTCCTCGTCCCGCCCCTACGTCAAGGGGGCGGATCACAGATCCGTTATATCCCGCACGGAAGTCGCCTATTATGCTGGGCGCTTCCACTGTCTTGGTTACATCTTTCGTGGCCCTGATCTCACCGAGCATCCCTATGACATTAAGGAGGGGGAGATGGCCGTCAACCTAGATAGTTTGTCTTAGGGGCAGCATTTTCCCCTTGGTGAATATTACCAGAACATCATCAACATCTACGACATCAGTCCTACACAGCTAACTCATAACTCCTGGTCCCTCGTGGTCGCTTTCTGAGCGATGTGTCACCACTACGGCTACAGACCCAACGCTCTCATGTTCTTCTCTAACTTCAAGATCGTCAAGGCGTCCGAGGATGATGACTGCGGACTATACGCCTTTTCTTCGAAGCAGAAGAACGTCTTTCTGGTGGGGCTGTCATCGAAAGTTGACAATTTTCGGAAGCGTTGGTGCTGGGTACGTGGTCCCGGGATTATATTCAACCCGGAGTGGAGGAGACCAGCGACCAACGTCCTTGTTGAGCATTATGATGCTGAGATTTCCCTGGAAGCCAGGATCAGGGAGCTTGTTTTAAGTGGAGATGATTGGAAAGTGAAAGATCTGATTGCCTCTGAAGTCTTGGCTAGGGCCGGAGTGATTACTCTGGTTCCTCCTTTTGATGTCTTCTCCTCTCCATCTGACCATGACTCCTCTGATCACCAATCCTCCAACTACCAATCTTCTGACCACCAATCCTCTAACCCCTCCGACTCCACCGACTCCATTTTTGACGAACTTACCCCTCACCAAGAAGTCATCTCTCCTTACCATCATATCCCTCTTTCTCTTAGCCTCGCAGCTGACTCTGATTCAGAGGCGTTTTCGTTTCACCAGGATGAGGCACATGGGGAGGTCCAAGTGGAAACTGACATTGGTATAGAAGAATTCAATGACTCATCCATGCCTATCCAAAGGGAAACTGTTGACAACGCCTCTGTTGAGGCTGAGGCTTCTGATCACTATTTTTTGCTTTAATTTTTCTATCTTCTCTATCTTTTTCATTCCTCTGTTTTTCCTTTTGAACTGTTCTAACATTTTCTGAATTTGCAGACATGGCTCCAAAGAAACAACCAAAGCTCAAAGCTCCAACCAATCTGCCGTCCCTAGACAAAACGGAGACCGGGAAGAAGGGGAGATCCCACCTGTTCCACATGCCAGTAAGCGTCCGCGCTCCAGCCTTGACTCTCCTCCTCCCGAAGTGGCTTCTGGTTCGCAGACTCCTGCAGACTTGAGGGGATACGGTGCGCGTAATCCCCCCGGTGTGGTTGAAACTCTTCTCCGAGGCATGGCTCCCCAGGCCACCCTCCAGAACAAGCCGCTGAAGAAGTGCCTGTCTAGCAATTACACGCCATCCCACCCGGCTCTACACTTCAAATCGCCGGATTACATGCGCACCTCTCCCGCGCCCATGCTCAATAACATCCCTCACCCTGAGCGTTCTATTATGACTTGTGAGGATAACGCCTTGGCTGCAATCCAGGCGGTGGCTACTGCGACTCAGGGTAATCTAAATCACTACATCGACGAGCACGGGTTCTATAACAAAGACTGGATTAACCGGGACATGAGGACGACGATAGCCCGGTTAGCAGTTACTGCACAGGCATCCCTGAGGGTGCAGAATTATTCCAGGGTCAGACTTTTTGATAAGAATCAAGAGATCCAAAATATACAGGTTGTGCAAGATGGCCTCAAGAACGACGTCAACAAGTACAAGGACCTTGCAGACAAGGCGATTGAAGATGTTCTGAAGGCTCAGGAGGGGGAGGCGAAGGCAAAGCGTGATCTGGCGCTGCTGAAGCATGAGTTTGATCTGATGAAGATAAACCGGGACAAGTATCAGCGGGACGCTGAAGTGGCGCTCCAAGAGACGGAACAGGTGCGTACGGAGTTGGAGGAGGAGAAACAGAGAGGAGGGGTGGTCGATCTGGTTGCAATCAAGGACGCTCATTTCACCGACTGGGTGGATGAGTGGCAAGAGACTCCAGATGGAAAGGAATGGCTTACGGCTTCCTGTCGGGGAGCACAGTTTCAAGGCTATCAAGCCTCTCTCCGATATTTGGGACCCTGACTTCCGTCTGACATGAGCAGGGATAAACTTTGGGGTGGAATCCCCAAGTTCATTGATGTGGGCATTGATGACAACGGAGATGTGTACTTCATTGAGCAGGAGAAGGACAGTGTCGCAGCCGATCCTTCCCTAGCATCTGGATCCTCCAACTTGATCGTTGGAGGACCTCGTTCTCCACTCTCTGTGGCTCGGGATATGCTGGAGGTGGATGACTTGCTGGGTGCCTCCCAGCTCGATGCCTCTGCCTATGCTACTGATCAGCAAGCCTTGAAAGCGGCGCTGGATGCTACTGGCCTTGAGGATGAAGGAAGGGTGAAGATCCCTACCAATGACGAGCCAGTGGATCCAGTTCATGATGATCCGAAGAATGGCATCTGATTTAGCTTTAGCTTTTTCTTCTTATTTCCTTTCTGTACTTGCTTGTATAGATCGTAGGGAGAACAGGCGTTTATAGCCTGACTTTTGGTGTAATCTCCTTTTGACTTAATGAAAATTCTAGCTTTTCTCCATGTGCGGCGTTATGTTTATTATCTGTTTCTTCAAATCCCAACTTAAGAGTTAAGGAGACAATATAATATATTATTACCATAACTTAACAAATTATGCAGGATAACCTAAAGTATGAACCCGATTACCGTCTAAAGGGAGGTGTGTCTCCCTAGCGGACTCCAGAAGTTGATGGTCGGCCAGTTGACGGGGTGAGTGGTTCCGATTCCTGCATAAACATACGGGAGCTACCTGGCTCACAGTCTTCCGTATGGGGCGACCCAAATCACGGAAAAGTCATCCGAGACGAGGTAGACCCGGCTTACACGGGGATGGAAAGTCATCTGAGGCGGGGTAGACCCGGCTTACACAGGGATGTAAAGTCATCTGAGGCAGGGCAGACCCGGCTTACACAGAGATGGAAAGTCATCTGAGGCGGGGTAGACCCGGCTTACACAGGGATAAAAAGTCATTTGAGGCAGGGTAGACCTAGCTTACACAGGGATGAAAACCGTTGAGAGCAACGGGTGTAGGGAACCGTTGATGACAACGGATGAGGGGAACCGTTGATGACAACGGGTGTAGGGTGAGAGGTTTAAGTAAGTCTGGTATGTCCTGATACTTGTACTTGAACATAGAAACCGTTAGAAAGACGTGCCCGACTCAGTGGCGAGGTTTTCCTGGCCCGAAGGCTCCAAGTCCCCCATCCAAGATCACCGAGATAGAGATGCGGGCGAGAGCCGACTTATTCTCACTGCGGGACGGCGGAGATGTTAAACCCTTTTTTTAATAGAACTTAACGAATACAAGACTTTTCCCTGCGGAGTGGACCCGACTCAGTGGTGGGGTTTTCCCAGCCCAGAGGCTCCGAATCCCCCATCCAGATCACTGAGATAGAAATGCGCCAAGAGACCTACTTATATTCACTGCGGGACGGGCGTGTCCTGGTCTGACATTGTTAACAGACGAGAGACAGGTCCGGTTGGCTTTACTCCACGAAGGAAAGCTCTTACTTCGTTATGTTCCTAGTTGTATTATCTCTTGTGATTAAAGAGAAAGAGAGAGAGAGAGTAAGGGTGAGAGAATGTCATCGAGAGCCTCGTGTTGCAGAAATGAGAACTTCAGCGGTTATGATGAGGCATGGGCCGGACCTGCGATATAGACGTCATCGCAAGCAGCCTGAGCATTCCTGTACGTCTTGGGGTCTGTGCTATGCAGCAAACTTGTCAGCAGGGACCCAAGGTTTTTAGCCTCGGGGAGCCCCTCCGACGCTCAAGTCAACCCCAAATTTTATTAAAAATTCAGTAAGAATTTACATATAGGAATTTAAAGGAAGAAAAGAAGGCATTATAAAAGTTAACTATACTATTGATAGTACTTTCGGAGATGCACGATGTTCCAGGTGCGAGAGATGTCCCTTTCATCCAGAGTCTTGAGTCGGTATGTTCCTGGTCGGACCTCTTCAGTGATCTCGAATGGTCCTTCCCAATTGTGAGCCAGCTTGCCAACGGGAGCGTCTTTTCCTTTAAACTTCGCATCCCTAAGAACCAAGTCCCCCACTCTGAAGCTGCGATTCCTGACTCTGGAGTTGTGAAACTGTGCAACCCTCTGCTGGTAGGCTGCCAGTCGGAGCGTTGCTTGTTCTCTTCTTTCCTCGATGGCATCCAGATAATCTCTGAGTTCTGCGTCATTCTCTGCCTCCGAGAAGTGATCAACTCTGAATGAGTGCATGCCGATCTCAACTGGAATAATGACCTCTACCCCGAAAGCCAGGCAGAAGGGAGTCTCTCCGGTGGTAGTCCGGGGAGTCGTTCGGTAAGCCCACAGGATGCTTGATTGTTCTTGAACTCAATCACCTTTGGCCTTTCCGACACGAGTCTTCAGCCCCTCAACAATCGTTCGATTCGTTACCTCAACTTGTCCATTGCACAGAGGGTAGGCTACAGAGGCATACTGGTGTTCAATCTCATACTCCTTGCAAAGGTTCTTAAATTTCCAGTCTTCGAACTGTGTTCCGTTGTCAGTGATGACTGCTCTAGGGACACCGAAGCGACAGATGATGCTCTTCCACAAGAAGGACTCAATCTTTGACTCTGTGATGCGTGCAACTGGTTCGGCTTCCAACCACTTGGTGAAATAGTTCACAGCCACAATGAGGAACTTCTTCCCAGTGGGCGCAGTGGGGTATGACCCTTGGATGTCGATCCCCTAAATGGCAAATGTCCAGGCAGAAGTGATGGGGGTGCGTGGAGTGGCAGGGCGATGTTGTTTCCTGAAAAACTTCTGATAGGTCTCACACTTCCTGACGAAGTTTTCGGCCGTTTCCTGCAACTTCGGCCAGAAGTAGCCCTACAGTCGAATCTTTCTGACGAGGGTGGTCCCACCCTGATGGTTCCTGCAAGCGCCAGAGTGGATCTCTTCCATGACATACTGAGCCTCCTGTTCGGTCAGGCACCGAGCACAGGGATGCTGGTACAACTACTTGTACAGGACTCCATTGATGAGGAGAAAGCTTGTAGCTTTGATCTTGAGGCTCTTCGCTTAATCCCTGTTGGCTGGAAGAGTTCCGTCTGTCAAATACTGAATGATGGGAGTCATCCTAGTTGGAACCTCTGGGTCCACAGCTAACACTTCAGGAGTAGCGTCTAAACTGCTCTTTTGAAATCCTTCCATGAAAACCGTTCGGCCGAGCTCTGATGATGGGGCCCATGTCAGCTTTGACAGCTCGTCGGCCTTGACATTCTGTGATCGGGGAATCTGGGTGATCTCCACTTTCTCGAACTTCCTGATCAGATCTTTAGTCAGCTTCTTGTACTTAATCATGGCATCTTTTTCAACAGCATAGGTGTCAATTATCTGATTCACAACAAGCTGGGAGTCACTGAAGATCTGAAGCACTCGCACCTCTAACTCTGTGGCAATCTTCAATCCGGCAATCAACGCCTTATATCCTACCTCATTGTTGGTCACTGTGAAGTCAAAACATAGAGCATACTCAACTTCTGCTCCGTCAGGACTGGTCAGCACCAGGCCCGCTCCACCTCCCTGTCTTCCTGATGATCCATCGATGTGCAAGGTCCAGCAGGGAGATGGTCTTGGTGGGAGTGAGAACTCCACACATTCAACGATGAATTCCACCATGGCTTGTCCCTTGATTGTTGGTCTGGGCTGGTAGTCGATCTGGTACTGTCCCAACTTGACTGACCACTTGACAAGTCTTACCGAAATCTCTGGTCTGTGCAGAATCTGTCTCAAGGGCTGATCAGTGAGAACAACAGTGGGATGAGCCAGGAAGTATGGCTTCAGACGTCGTGAGGCGCTGATCAGCGCAAAGGCAAGCTTGTCTGCCTTGGGGTATCTCTCTTCCGCGTCGTGCAACATCTTGTTGGTGTAGTAGACAGGTCGCTGGACCTTGTTGTCTTCTCTCACTAACACAGAGCTGACAGCAAAATCTGAGATGGCAAGGTAGAGGAACAGTGTCTCGTCTGGCACAGACTTGGTGAGCAGCGGTGGAGAGGCAAGGTGGGTCTTCAGGTCTTCAAAGGCTTTCTGACAGTCAGGAGTTCACTCAAACTCTTTCTGGCCTTTTATCACTTTGAAGTAAGGAAGGCTCTTGTTAGCTGACCGACTCAGGAAACGACTCAAGGCAGCCAGCTTGCCAGTCAGCTTCTGAATCTCTTTCACGTTCCGAGGGGGAGCCATATCAATGATCACCTGAATCTTTTCTGGGTTGGCCTCGATCCCCCTTCGTGTCTTATGAATCCAAGAAACTTTTCAGAAGTCAGTCCAAAGGTGTATTTCTTTGGGTTGAGTCTCATGGAGTACTTCCGGAGAATGGTGAATGCAGACTCAAGAGCCACCACATGCTCATTCTCCGTGACGCTCTTTACCAACATGTCATCAACATAGGCCTCAACGGTCTTCCCGATGATGGGAGCAAAAATCTTGTTCACAAGTCTCTGGTAGGTAGCCCCGGCATTCTTCAAGCCAAAGGAAATCATCCTGTAGCAAAATGTTCCGTCCTGGGTGATGAATGCGGTCTTTTCTTCATCGCTTTTCTTCATGCGGATCTGGTGGTATCTTGAGAAGGCATCCATGAAGCTGAGCATGTCATGCCCAGAGGTGGCGTCAACCAGTGTGTCAATGTCGGGGAGTGGATAGCTGTCCTTGGGGCAGGCATTGTTCAAGTTCGTGAAGTCAATGCACATCCTCCACCTCCCGTTGGGCTTCTTCACAAGAATGGGATTGGCAAGCCACTCTGGGTAGAAGACCTCTCTGATGATCCCTACGGCCAACAGTTTCCGAACTTCTTCCTTCACTGCATCAATCCTTTCACCTTCGAGTCGTCTACGCTTCTGCTTGATTGGCCGCTTGGCAGGGTTAGTACTCAGGGCATGTTCAATCACATCCCGACCAATCCCCACCATCTCGTCAGTTGACAGGGCAAACACGTCTTGATTCTGTCTCAAGAAATCAATCAGCTGCAATCGGGCGTCAAGGGTCATCAGCGTTCCAATCTGCACCACAGATTAGGCATCTCCTTCTACTAAGAAAACCTCCTCTAGAGGCTCCACTGGCTGGGCCCTCTCCTCGGGTGGGCCCTCGACACAGTGAACACCTCCTAGAGTTTCCTCGTCACTGTCTGACGGGTCACCAGGCTTGACTTTGCTATCTAAGGAGACTAGATAGCACTGTCGGGCGACCTCCTGGTCACCGAACATCTTTCCTACCTTTTCCCTCACTGGGAACTTCAGCATCAGATGGTAGGGGGAGATAATAGCTCTCATCTTGACTTAAGTGGGACGACCCAATATGGCGTTGTAGGCAGAAGGAGCGTCCACCACCAACCACTTCACATCAAGCGTGGTTCGAACATCCGTGTCCCCGACAGTCATGGGAAGGGTGATCTCTCCCTTGGCTCTGATGGAGTGGCCTGTGAATCAGGAGAGAGGGGTTAGGATGGGAGAGAGCAGGTCTGATCTCATACTGAGCGCCTTCATCAATCTCTTATAGGCGTCGTAGTAGAGGATGTCTACAGAGCTGCCGCTATCCACCAGGATCTTCCGAACCTGTGCATGTTTGATCAGGGCGGTGACCAGGATAGAATCTTGGTGAGGGTAGTTCACTTCTGCCTCATCCTCCTTGGTGAAAACCAAAGGCACGTTAGATTGGTCTATAATCTCTCGGGAGGTACTGGCGACGGAGTCAACATGCTCACCGCGAGCGTATCTCATCCTTCTCCGGTTACTGTCTCCTCCGCTGAAGTTACCACCATGAATGACGTTGATGACAAATCCTCCCTTGTCGCCGATCCGAGGCCTCTTGCTGGGTGGATCTGGGCTTCTGCTCCTATCTCTCTTACCCTGAGGAGGTGGTTTGCAGTTGTCGGCAGGAGGTCGCCGTGCTAGCTGGTTCTCTGTCTGGTTCTTGGCGTCGCGACGACTCTTCAGAATTCGGCACTCCTCAGTCCCGTGACCAAATTGCTTATTGTAGTCACACCATTGAGCCGGCTTGGTAGGAACTGCTGGTGGAGGCAGAGTCAGGACAGGTGCCACATCTCTGACTAGCTGAGGGTTCTAGGGAGCAGAGGCTCGAGCCTCGCTCCTTACCCATGGCGGGATGTCCCTTCTGGGACCATCAAATCTTCGCGGGCGGAAGTTACGCTCGGAAGATCTCTTCTCCTGAAGACCGTGCCTGCCTGGTCCATCATGTCTGGTGTCACTCCTCCGCTTAGAGTTGTGGGAGGATGTGGAGTCGTGAGCGGCCCGAGCTCTGTTCTGTTCCTCCAAGGTCATGTAGTTGCGGGCCCTGTGCAGCAACTCGATGAAATCTCAGGGTGGATGGAGGATCAGATCATCCCTGAATGCTCCAGGACGCAATCCCGTCTGGAGCACAACTACAACAACTTCCCCGCTCAGTCCAGGGATCTGAATGTAGGCCTTATTGAAACAGGTCATGAAGTCTCTGAAAGATTCGTCGGGCCGTTGTTTGATGGTAAACAGACTGGGAGCGGCCCGGGTGACGACGCAGGAGCTGGCGAACTGGACAATGAGGGTCTCTCTCAGTTGAGAGAACCGCAAGATGGATTGTAGAGCAAGGGAGGTATACCACTGCTTGGCAGTTCCCTTGAAAGTGGAGGGGAAAGCTCTGTACATGAAGGCATCATCCACATTGTACAGCTGCATCCTGATCTCAAAGCAGTTGACATGATCCTCTGGATCTATGGAGCCATCATATTGTTCAAACTAGGGCAACCTGAGGCCTGGAGGGAAAGGGATGTCATGGACATCATGGGTAAACGGTCCTGACACAGGACGTCGTGCAGTAAAGGCAGAATGCTGCCGAGCTCTGTTCTCCATGGCGGTGTAGGTTGGCTCATCTACTTCCGCATCACTGTCCTCAACCGGGATGAGCTGGTGCTCCGGCTGAGGGCGTGGAGTGCTGGCCTGCCTTAACTGATGGGGGATGTGCTGAACCTCGGTTGGAGACTGGTGGGGAGCAGATCCAATCTGCACAAACTTGACTCTCTCCTCCCTCGTCGGGGGGCGGTGCTCAAAGAGAGTGGGAGCCCGCTCCTTAACGGTGGCTAGGGGAGGAGTCTGTCGGGGCACTCGGGTCTGAACC
>JAOWBR010166187.1:0-20894 GCA_028571145.1 Dionaea muscipula
TATAGTCATATATATTTCTTGTGGACCTTTATGAGCGCATGTTTCAAGTTTTATTCTTTTATCACTCTGTCCGTATTTCATCTCACCAGCTAGCGATGGCGGATGGATATTACCCCTGCTAGTTTTGGTAGATTTTGACCAGTGATTGTAGTTGGATGCGGCGAGGAGCGGTGTGACCTCATAAGATTTTATTTCTTTTCCGCTGCATGTTGTTTTGATACTCTATTAGTTTTAGATCTGATGGTCAGTCCGGATGTTTGATTCCCGTGGTGGAATTTATAGTATCAATTTATGTATGTTTTGGTATCTTCGCTTTCGTGCATGATGATTTGATTTTCTTTCTCTCGAGATTGGTCTGATTTAGTATTTCAGTTTAACTTCTCTTGGCTTCAATGGCTCGTGGCTCACCCCACAAGTTATCGCCGGTAGCACCCGGTTTCGAGTGTTACATTTGTGTATCAGAGAGAGTCGGTTCATTACCGATTCGGCTCTATTTGAGACTGTTTTGAGTTTGGACTTTAGAGTTTATTTTCATGTTTTCTTAGAATGAGGCACCGTCTTCCGGAATCCATAAGTATGTTTTTCGATTTACCATTTCAGTATTCGTTTTCTTTGCACTCATGTGCGGTTTTCTATCTTTGTGGATATCTAGAATAGTTAGCACGCGGACGAGGGAAGGGACGACCCCATCTTCGGAGGAGACTCCTCGACAGATGGGACAACCTCCATTGGCTAGGGGCAGACACCCGACGATTGGCACAGGTGCCAATGAAGTACCCATGACACCTATTGTGACTGATGCGACAGGGTCTCGTGGACCGCGACTTTCGGACGAGGAGTGGGACATCATCCGCCAGTTCAGAGCATGGAGGGTTGATGCATATGCCCGAGATGCGGAGGTTCTGGAGGAGGAGATGGATGATGAGACCAAGGAGGTTAGGGTGCGACATCCACAGAGGGTTGACCCTAACCCGACACATGTTCCTAGAGGATCACCACCTGCACCTGCACCGGCAGTGGTGGCTCATGCTGAGGAGGAGTTCTAGGGCCGATTGTTTGATCGATTCTTAGGGGCTAGACACCCTACATTTGCTGACACCACTGATCCCGTGGATGCTAGCAACCGGTTGATGGGACTTGAGCGGGTCCTGAAGAGGATAGAGTGTCCTCTTGAGCATCGAGTGTCTTTGGAGAATTACCAGCTTCGGGAGTCGGCCGAGTTTTGGTGGCATGGACTAGAGAGGAGGTTTGACTTGGGCGGTTTTCCTTGCAGAGTTTGAGAGGAAGTCTTATTCTGCACAGATGAGGGCACAGAAGAAGACGGAGCTTTTGACTTTGAGATAAAGAGAGATGTCGGTTGCTGCCTATGAGGCGAGATTTCATGAGCTTGCACGATTTGCTTTAGAGTTGCTTTCCACTGAGGAGGATCAGATATTTCTTTTTCTTCAGGGTATCAACCCTGATTTCCAGGTGACGATTCGAGGACTTCGTTGTGCCTCATTGGCAGACATGGTGAAGAGAGCCACCGGAGTTGAGAGAGGTCTTTTCTTGTAGAGGGGTTTGGACCCCAAGAGATTTAAGGGAGCACCTTCTTCTAGTTCAGGGAAGAAGGGAGGAGAGAAGGATGGACCGCAACAGTCCCAATCTGGATTCCATTCAGGGTCTTCCCAAACCCAGGGACATTTGTGTTCACGATGTGGATTGCGTCATTCTGGAGGAGTTCGTTGTGATGGCACACCTTTTGTTTGCTTCTCATGTGGGAAGCCGGACCATCGAGCTGCTGCTTGCAGAGTAGGCAGGAGTCTGTTTTCTGGTTCTCTGCAAAACCAGACGGGAGAGGGTCTCATGAATATGGCCAGTTTTTAGCTTCAGCTTCTGCAGTTCAAAGGCCTTTTCAGCCAGTTATCCAGCAGTCGGCTGGGAGTGGGAGAGGAGTTACTTCCACTTCAAGGAAGCAGGTGGCCCCAGGATGAGTTTTTACCTTGACACATGAGGATGCTGTTGCTTGCCCCAATGTTGTGCAAGGTATCCTCACCTTTTGATTTTGTGTTTTGCACGAGTGCTTTATGATTTAGGTGCCACGCATTCTTTTGGTTCATCTTGATTTTATTGCTCCTTGGTTGTTCCATGTGTGTTCTTAATCGTTGATTATCGCTGTCACTTTGTTGGTAGTTTGGTAGAGTTGACTTGAATGTTTTAGGGATGTGATGTTGAGACATGTGGTGTGTTGATGTTAGTAGATTGATTTGCTTGGACATGCATGATTTTAGTAGATTGGTTAACTCGGCATCGTGGCTATTTAGATTGTGTTTTGAGGAGACTGTTGTTCACCTTAACCGATAGATCAGTAGTTAAGTTATGGGCGCTAGGCCCAAGTCTTCTGTGTGTTAGATTTCCACTTTTCTTGCTGGTGACTTGTGGAGGAAGGTTGTGTTGGATTTCTTATTTTGTGCTCGATTCTGATTTGAGGTTGTAAACTAAGATTTGAGGACATTCCGATTGTCGTGAGTTTGTTGATGTTTTAAGGCCTTTTTATAAGGCACCGAGTTCGATGATTCAGGATGAGTAGAAGGAGCTTTTGCTTAGTAGTAAGAGTTTGATGAGTAGTTCGTTTGAGTCGATGTTTCATCATGGAGAGTTTCTGTGATGTGTTGTGAGGATGGATGGATCCTATAGAGATAGTTTTGAATTTTGCCATGCCTTTTGTTTGGGCTTCTGCATTTGTTGTTGTGTGGATGATTGCTTAAAGTTTCGATCGTGGTTGACCGTTTTCGTTGCGGTGATGTTCTAAGGATTTGTGGTCTGGTTGAGGTATAGGGAGATTTCTTGATTGAGATTTTCGATCCTGGTTGACCGTTTCTGCTAATATTATTAATCTCATGGGAGAGACAGTTGTGTGGAGAGTTCTTAATGTGCGACTCTCGGGATTGAATGAGTTCTTCTTCCTTGGTCATGTGGTTGACAAGGATGATGATCCGTGTTTGAGATTGGTAGTATTGAGTTGGCAGGATTCTATGGATGTTTTGTTTGAAGGTAAACTTACCTTGTTTTGTCTTCCGTTGATCTTTTGATGGTGATGATATTGGGTGGACGGATGCCTGTGGGCGTGGTGTTGTGGATTTGCTTTTGAGATTGCTAAGTTTTCTTTCGGTTGGTTTGTTTAAGGTTGTGGGTTGGGGTTTCAGTCGGTTTTGTGGATTTTGATTGAGGTTATTGGTTTGTTGATGCGATTAGTGTTTGACACTGTTTGATGGGATCGGTTGAGTAAGATCATTTGATGTCGATTCTAGAGGATTTTTCATTTTTTTGGTCTTGAACGTCATGTGAGATTTAATGGTAAGTTTGAGCGTTGGTTGATCCTGATGTTTGAGGTTGTTTCACTAGTGGTTCTTCTGAGGTGTTTGTTTTCACATTTTGATGTTGAGGATGTTCGTTCTTCTGACACATGTGATGATTTTAGATTTCTTAAGGGTTTGGAAAGATTTGACTTGCTAGTCATGACTCGAGGAGATCTTGATCTCGAGACAGAAGTTTTTGAGTAGCGAGTTGGTTTGGTGGATGATGGTTTTTAGCGCAACCACGCGGTGAAGGAGGCCACGTGGGGGCGTGAGAGATACCTATAACTTTTCATTTGAGGATCTCTTTTGGTTTTTCCAATCTGAGGACGAGATCTTTTTATGAAGGGTAAAATGTTATACCCCGTGTTTTATATGCATAATTATATTATTTTATGTTTAAATATGATTGATATATCATATTAGAGATTTTCAGGTTTTTGGTGAATAGTATTTTCGTGAATAGTGATCTCGGGTTTTATATGGACATTCAGCTAATTTTTGCATTACATTTCGTACGATCGATATTTTGATACCGGCATGACCGGTATGATGAGACTTAAACTTTAAGTACCATATTGTCGTATGCTAACTCCATGGATTTTTCAGGATTAGTCGGTTTATGAGGTGACGGTTATTGTGGTTTCGAATTTGGATTCATTGTGACCGTGTTTTAATTTCGTGATTTTTAGTGGTGAGTTTGAGGAATTTAGGATTTGTTTCCACGCTTGAGGAAGTGTTTTAGGGCGTTAGTTAAGTTAGAAGGTTAGTTGTTATCGTTGACTTTTTATTTCCCATGCATTTATGAGGCTTGTGTGTAGAAGGGGTTAAAGGAGGATTTTAGGGAGGAGTTTAAGGCTGAAGATCAGCCTTCCTTATTCCTTTCACACGTGAGGTTCAAGGAGGAAGAAGAAGAGAGGAAGAAGAGAAGAGGGAACTAAGGAGATCCATGGGATTTTTGAGATTTCTTCATCTCTTTCTTTGGTTCTTCCTTTGACCTTGCTTGAGCTAGCTTGGAGATCATTTTGGCATCCTTGTGGAGCTTGGAGAACCCTTCATTTGGTGATTTCAAAGGTAATCACTTGTTTAGTTCATGGTTTCCATAGTATTCATGCCTTGGAGTGATTTTTGAGATAGTGATCTTGAGATTTTCTTATGCTTGATGGTATTGGAGGCTTAGACATGGTTTGACATGTCTATGGTGACTTGTGTGAAGTGTGGGAATTAAGTGTGGATGCATGTTTCATGTGATTCTTGTATTTCATCTTTGGATTCTAGGTTGTTAGCTTGGATGGTTTTTCTTGATGATGATTCTGTGTTTGGCATGGGTTTGATGCTCTTTGATGGTTTAGTTAGGCTTAGTGCATGTTTTGTGACTTGTTTGAAGTGTTTTGGATGAGTTTTGGTTGAGTTTGGTTGGTTTTTGGATTCATTCGAAACTTGGGAAAAAATGCAGATTTTCTGCATATAGCTAGAGGACGTCCCAACTCTTTTTGGGCTCCTTTATGAAACGCCAGGGATTTTGGTGGACGTCCTAGGGACATCCACCACTGCTTGTTTTGGCCTTTGAGATTCTTTGATGTTCCAACCTTTGGGGATTGATTTGAAAAGGGTCGGGAACGACCCTAGACCCATCCTAGAGGGTCTTTAAGGCATAGATTGAGATGATTGGGTTTGATTAGGTTGATGATTGATTGTGTTGACCGATGATCGGGTTTTGAGATTTTTGTCCATGAATTGTGCTAGGGACCACTCGTGATCTTGTTAAGCGACATATGCTCGGTTAGAGACTTTCTTGGCATTGTTTGATCGTGGTTGCTCAGGTGAGTTGAATTACGGATCGATGATGCTTGAAGGTTATGTATTTTACAAGTTTTTCCATAATTTTAATTACGGTTGATGTATGTCATGATAGCATGATTTGTATTTGTACCATCACTCGTGATACTTTTTTTACGATCGTTATGTCGAGGGTTGATACTTGTTTTACGACCGTTGTGTCGAGGATTTTGCAGTGGTTTGATTGATGTCTTAACCTCGGGCTTGATAGCCTTGGGGTAGTTTTAATGACATGAGATATGGATTAGGATTTAAGTCCTTGGAGTTCTTCCCTGCGTAGAAACCAAGTCCACCTACGGGTATCACAACGTCCTTAGGTCAATCTATTCATGGCGGAGAGACTAGGACGGTTACCTGTTGACATTACATGTGCGCGGGCGCCATCCCGGGATGTATATCAAGTATGCTTTACAGGGGTACCCTAAGAGTGTGTTTTATTATGGCAAGACTTTATATCCATATGCTGCTTGTCTTAGTATTTAAAGGAGGATTTCCTCTTAGATATTTAAAGAATGATTATTGTTGTTTGTTTCTAGTACTTAAAGGAGGATTTCCTCTCAGATATTTAAAGGATGATTATATGCTTCATGTCTCAGTATTTAAAGTAGGAGATTCCTCTCAGTTATTTGAAGAATTGTCGAATCACGTTCCTAGTATTTAGAGGATGATTCCTCTCAGTTGTTTTATAGTCAGATATTTCTCCTGTTGACTTTTATGAGCACTTGTTCTAAGTTTTATTCATTTATCATTCTGTCCATATTTCATCTCACCAGTTAGCGATGGCTGACGGATATTACCCCTACTTCTTTTGGCAGGTTTTGACCAGTGATTTGTAGATGGATGCGGCGGGGAGCGGTGTGACCTCATAGGATTTCATTTCTTTATCGCTGCATGTTGTTTTTGATACTCTGATTTAGTTTTAGACCTGAGGGTTAGTTTCAATGTTTGTTCCCCGTGGTGGGACTTGTAGTTGTATTTTAAAGTATGATGCTTCCGCATGATGATTTGATTGTTTCTCTCTCTCGAGAGTTATTCCATATTTGAATCTTGATTTGTTTCCCTTTGGCTTCAATGACCCGTGGCTCACCCTACGGGTTATCGTCGGTAGCATCCGGTTTCGGGAGTTACATCTGTGGCGCCGAAAGTTGCTACTCAGCTGCCACCACCAGTTCAAGCCGACGCCACGAGTTTTGTTCCAAGGCGTTCGAAACGCAAAGTTGTTGCACCAGTCAGGTATGGTTTTCCAGCTAGTACTTCTTTTACTTTGGCTGCAGCAGAAGAAGTGGTGCATGATGAACCTGCGTCATTTTTGGAGGCTATGCTTAGCCCCGAAGCTGGAAAGTGGATCGCGGCGATGGATGAGGAGTATGACTCTCTCCAGAAGAACCAGACGTAGGAGTTGGTTCTGCCGCCTCAGGGGAGAAAGCTTGTTAGGTGCAAGTGGATCTTCAAAATCAAGGAACCTGGCCCCGACATCTCTACTCCCAAGTACAAGGCCCGTTTGGTTACTCAAGGCTTTAGCCAGAAAGAAGGCGTGGATTACAATGAGATCTTCTCGTCGGTAGTCAAGCATTCCTCCATCCGTCTTCTTCTGGGTTTGGTGGCTTTGCATGATTTGGAGTTGCATCAGATGGATGTAAAGACGACATTCTTACATAGAGATTTGGAAGGGACCATCTACATGAAACAGCCAGATGGTTATATGGCACGAGTGAAGGAGAATTTGGTCTGCTTGTTGAAGAAGTTATTGTATGGACTCAAGCAGTCTCTAAGGTAGTGGTACACTCGATTTGACTCTTTTATGGAGAAGTGTGAGTTCAATCGAAGTGATTTTGATTCGTGTGTGTACATCAAGATGCTGCCAGATGGGTTCCCGGTGATTTTGCTCCTGTATGTTGATGACATCCTTATTGCTGCTAAGGATGTTGCCTCCATTGACTCTGTGAAGCAGATGCTTGGTACAGAGTTTGATATGAAGGATTTGGGGGAAGCCAGGAAGATGCTTGGCATGGAAATACAGAGGGATCGGAAGCATAAGAAGCTCTTTCTCTCACAGCAAGCATACATTGAGAAGGTTCTTGATCGTTTTGGCATGACTAATGCTAAACCTGTTGCCACTCCTTTGGCGGCACATTTCTCTTTGTCTTCTGCTGATTCCCCCTCGACAGCTGAGGAGGAAAAGATCATGGCGTCAGTTCCCTATTCAAGTGTTGTGGGGAATTTGATGTACGTCATGGTCTGCACTAGGGCTGATTTGGCTCATGCAGTTAGCTTGGTGAGCCGATTTATTATCAATCCGGGGAAAGCCCATTGGAATGCAGTGAAGTGGATACTTCGCTGTTTGAGGGGCATAAGTTCTCAGGGGTTGTGTTTTGATGGTGTAGTTGGCGCCTCCAGTCAGGTGATAGGTTTTTCAAATTCAGACTATGCTGGAGACTTAAATGGGAGAAAGTCTCAATCTGGATATATGTTTACTTTTGTTGGCACCGCTGTTAGTTGGAAGACTAACCTACAGAGTGTTGTGGCGCTATCTTCCACTGAAGCTGAGTATGTGGCATTAACTGAAGCAATCAAGGAAGCATTGTGGTTGTGTCGTGCGGTGGAGTCATTCAGGATTGCTCAGACGTCTCGCTCAGTGTTTTATGACAATCAATCTACGATTTGTTCGGCTCAGGATGACAAGTATCATAAACGCACGAAGCATATTAATGTTCGGTACCGGTTCATCAGATCTCACATCAAGGATGGTGATGTGAATGTGCTCAAGGTTGCGACTGAGGACAACCCAGCGGATATGTTCACCAAGGTCGTCACGACTGCAAAGTTTGATCATTGCGTTGGATTGATTGACATGGATAAGTGTTCTACTATGTGTTGAGCAGATGGCGTCATGTGAAAGATGCTGGTGTGTTTGTTTTTTTTTTGTGGGATGTTGTTGGCATCGAGGTGGAGATTTGTGATGATGTGTGATGCCACAGAACTGTGGCGCCAGGTCTTCTCCTGCCTGTGGCGCCAGGTCCCAGTTCTGTAGATGGCGCCAAGCTCAGCTCTATGGCATCAACTCGATGGATCTCGAGTTTTAGAGAATTGTGGCGATGTTGGCCACCTCTATGATGCTTCTCATGATAAGTATGGTCTAAGGACCAAGTTTGGGGGTCGTGTGATTTGCGGTTTAGAAGATAGTTGAGGTCGTCACCATGGCGTTGTAGTCTATGGCGATGACTGCTTTGTTCTGGCTTGTGTGACTTTGTTCGTGCCTGCTCACTACATGAGGATGGTCCAAGAGGTGTGTAGATCCTATTGATCATCTTGAGCATCTTTGTTGAAGACTGGAGTGGTCTAGCTTGGTTGGTGTAGCCCTCAGTTGAAGACTTCGTCACAGGTTTTGTGTCTTTGCCACGAATGCTGCCGCCCCGCCTACAGGTCTCACCGCCATAGTCTGTCTTTGTCTAGATTCATTATATCTAGTTTCTTTAGGCAAGTCCTGTATTTTAGGCAAGAATCTCAGAGAGATTATTCTCTCAAGATTTAGTTTGATTTGTTTTGTGTTGGTATAAATACCAGTATTAGGTGCCTCGCGCAAGGAGAGGCTAGAGCACGCATTCTCAATTCCATATCAGTGTGTATTGTTTTATACCCTTCGTTTGTAAACACTTCAACATTCAATTTGTTCCACATTTGTTTTTTGTGACTCGAGTTGTACTCTGATCGTTGTGTTTGCCTCGAGTTCGAGTTTTGGTGACCTTTTCACGCATAGGTCGCAACAAGGAGGATGTTGCGGCAGACGGGACGTGCCTCTTAGAATTTGATTGTCTCTTATCATGCATCTAATACGGTTATCTTCTATTTAAGTTGCATTTAGACTATTAGATTTGATTATGTTCCCCTTATGGTTTGGACTTTTATCCCCTCCGTGGGTTTTGGTATTTATTTCCCGGTTATGGGTTTTGGATTCGTTATCCCCTTAGCGGGTTTGGTTATCTCCCGCATGATTAGTTCTTTATCTTTGATGTTTGTGATTTCATGATTTCCCATTAAGTTGGGTTTCGGTTTAGGCTTAAGTGGCACGTGGATGATCCCCACGGTTCACGTATCGGTCGCACCCGGGTTGGGGTGTGATAGTTGTGGTATCAGAGCGCCTAGGTTCCAATCTTACATTGGATGCTGATGTGAACTATTTGAGACTTAGTGATTACATAATAGGTGAACTTTTTAACGGTGCACATTAGATATTTCATATGATGCTTGTTTGTGATTCTTAGAAAAGGGGCCCGTCTCCCGACATCCACTAGGTACATGTTCCATTTTATTTACCGTCTCGTTTGGTTACATCGATGATTAAAGTTCTTGTTTTCCATGTCTAATGGTTATACTAATTACTAGTGGACTTATGATGATTGGATATTGGTGTTGATCTCAAGTGAAAGGATTGACTCAATCGTATCGAATGACAGACCAAAATACATATCGCTACCTTGGGAACAAATGAGGTATATTAAGGTAGCTTTTTCGACTACCTATGTACTCCTGTACGATGTGTAGATGTGTACACTTATTCGTATGTGGATGTGTAGTGGGAGTGAAGTTAAATCCCACGATTGATAATGGTAGGCTGAGATAGAAATGTGTGGTATGGCACGAATAAGAAATTATATGCTGTTAAAATTTAGAGTAGTGGACATACTTGATAACGATGATAACAGGAAAGTGGGACTGTCGATGCTTGGAATGTTATACGACTAGTAAGCCATTTAAGCACGCATGAGCTATTTTATGAGTAGTACCATGATTTTTGTTTGATTTTCACTTTTAACGACCAAGTTCTATTTTAAGATATGGAAGTATGGGAGTATTAGGTGATGAGGTTGTGATGGGAATTGTTAGTGGTTACCTTGATGGTAAATTGTCATATGGAAAACTAAAGGTCATCTTACCGATGGACCAAATAATTAACGATTATGATATGCCATTGAGATAAGATATATGGATATTGGGAGAGATGTCTTGACTTCCCTTTAAAGATTTATGGTGTGGGATGGTGAAATATAACCGATTTTGTTTAATGAAAACAATGGTTTATGTTAATGGTGTATGGATGATTCGAGACATGACTTCCTTGTCGATAATTCTTCTGAAATCATTTATGCGATCGTAATATGTTGTGACCGGAGGATTGATCCCTCTTGATTATAAGGCTATATTGCTCCACGTTATGGTTGAGAATGTCATGTCATTATTGATGTTTGAAATGATTGGTTCAACCAACAACGGTACCTTATGACTGACACGTGAGTGGTTGTGTCGTGTTAGCGTGCAAAAGTGCTTTGAATGATTATAGATATGGGATAAGATTGTGAAATTAAAGAGGTAATGGACACTCACCTCAAAACTATGCTTTTCACTTGGATTCTAGAATTTTTTCTCAAAAGAGATGAGTACTTCATGAGTATGGAAAGATCATTTATGGTACTCATGTTACACTATTGGAATCGACCTTCATTAGTAAAACGTGCATGCGGTGCTTGTCCTGAGATGTCGAGAGTGAAAAGTTTCGCTCAGGTTTAATGTATGAGTCATGAGTCACCTAAAGGAGGAAAGTGACTAGACGTATATTGGCTTAGCATGCCTATGTTATAATGGTTATTACAGTCCTCGTATGAGGTTGGTGATAGTGCATGTCTTGGGTGGTGCGAGATGTACCTTAACATGTTGTGGTAGCTCGGTCCGTGTGAAAATTTAGAAAAGAAGTTGACCAGACGGAAGCGGGGATTGTTAGAACACACCCTAGTTGACCCTGGAAACTATTGGTAACCCCTTTCTTATTGGATACCTCCATGAAACATTTAGAAATAAAATAGAGCTTAGAGCCTCAGACTTCGGAATGGACGTGAGACATTTGGATTTCTCCCTAGGATCGGGATGAGAAGTGGTTAGTGACGTGTAGTTCACTCTTTGTAGTCTAATGTGGTATTCCACTGTACGTGGTTATATACATGTATCCACTATTATGTGGTTTGGTTCATACTTACCACTACGCGTGGGCTGGAGTGATTCCACTTCGTGTGGTTAGGCATGTTTTTCCACTTATTATGGTCTGGTTTATATTTTCACTTTACCTGGTCCGATACAGCCCCACTCGTATGGTTTAATATGATTCCACTTTATATGGTTATGTATTCCACTTTGTATGGTTCGGATTATGATTTTTCCACCTCGTGTGGTCTTAGATAACTGCACTTCATGCGGTTGCGTATGTTTTCCACCTTATGTGGTTAGGTATAGTTCCACCTTTTGAGGTTCGACGTGTTTCACCACTTTTCACAGTCAAGAATTATACCGTCATGTGCGGGCTGATATCTTTCCACTATTTTAATGATCGAGCTTTCTCTCTTCTCATTGTGGTATAGTCAACTTTTGGGTGATTCTTAAATGATTATGGACTGACGCAAGCTTCACGCATTAAGCGAAGTGGCATTGTACGTTGCGGGAATGGATCGTGAGTAGTCACTGATGGATGCAATTGGTCGTGATTTATGTGATGCATGATGAGATGACACATGTACATACATGTGAAAGTCTGGGGAACCCAATCATAGTCCATTGGCATATAAGATTATGGACATGATAACTTTTGTATATTGGATAGTGACATTAGAATTTGAGCTTTGCCTCACCTCACGACATTGGTGCTATAGTGTGAATATTTAGTTATGATATTTGGAGGCACTCGCTATGAACGAGTATCATGAGAAGTCTATTAAATATTTTCTCTCATAATGGTTCTAAGTGTACACTAGTTTAGATGGGGGAAGTGACCCCCATGCTAGTCATCATTTTTCTGATGCTGATTAGAGTTTATGGGTTGTAGACGTTTTTCCTCATGGAATCGAAAGTTGTCATGAGATTGCTAATGAGACGATGATTTATAGTTATGAGATTGCCAACGAGGTAGTTGGACTATTCATCGTGAGTATACTTAAGCATTTGTATCACTGGTCGATGACGATACTGAGTCAAGTATCGATGGTGTGTTCCTATGTGGAATCAGGGGTGTCCCGGATGTTATTGGTAACGATAGTTAGATATAGGACGACACTTGATGCGTTTTGACTTCTGTGGCATCCTTTGACTATCATGGTGGTATCGATGAGTGACGTGTGGAGTCATCTTTTTGAATATATGTTAGTGTGATTGTGCTAGCCCGAAGGGATTGATACACGTGAATTGTATTTGGCTATTTTATTGTAGAGTTAAGCACTACTTGTTCATACTTGTGTGGTTTTACTTCTGCATGTGGCTAGCAAGGATATTGATTTATGTATCTGATTAGTCCTTGTGAGACAATGATTCGGAGGA
The DNA here is from genome assembly GCA_028571145.1 of Dionaea muscipula. Lineage (NCBI taxonomy): Eukaryota > Viridiplantae > Streptophyta > Magnoliopsida > Caryophyllales > Droseraceae > Dionaea > Dionaea muscipula. The sequence goes on from JAOWBR010166187.1 coordinate 12,531, forward strand.
GATGCTATTGTAGTTATATTACTACCGGTGGATAGTGTATCCGTTGGATTGATCTAATTATCGGGTTAAGTGTTGTGTTTGTGAGAACCTTACACATGTGGTATTGGTAAGTAATAACTACATGATGGCCGATTGTGAACGCGCACGTGTGCGAGTATCGCATTGTGGATATGAGTATTAAGGATGAACAAGTTAGATTCATTCATGATGAGTTGCCTCTATGTTGTATATCCGAGATGGTGGCGTGTGGTAGGTCCTTGGATGACATATGTTCGGAAACACATGTTTGTGGTGTCAAAAATTTACTAATGGATTTAACTAGTTGTGAGTAACGAGAATTGTAACAATATTGTAGAAGAATCCTTACGTGGTATTCATGGACTTTAAAAGTTTAAAGTTATGTGGTTCTGATCACATGTGAAATTAGGTTGTGTAACACATTTTCCTTCGTTTGGGATGTACGTCACACTGAGATGATCCTTGTTGATGTATCCGTGAATGAAGGTTCCCTTGTTTGTATGAGAGTAGATCATGAGATTATGATGGAATTTTCTTTGTGATTTTAATTTAGAGTTCGGGTCGGACATTTGACTTGGTAATTAATTGTCGGGGATTGATTTGTCACCTCAGATGACCATTGATGACGATAGAAGTTTCATGTCGTTGGTTTTATTGGAGTGGAATACCCTAATACGCTTTAAGTTGTCTGTAGACATTCGACTGTGTTGATTGAAAGATGTGAGGACAATGTTGAGAATTCAGGAGAGTTATGAATCTCCGTTATGAGGGAATCTGGTTTCGTTGATTATTACAGGATTGATTGGGTAGCATGACATTATTTGTAATAACCCGACCCTCCGGATCGGGTTATTTTTCTTTTTCTCCTATTTTGGACCGGGTTGACCCATAGGCTTGACCCAAACACCTATTTTTTCCCTTATTTTTCCATTTTTCACTTTGTTACGGACATTGGGCGAACCAAACGATACAGTCATAATGCTTTTATTACGACCGTAATTTTTGTGAACATTACGGTTGTAATGATAGTCATTACGGTCGTAATGTTTACAATTTTTAAAATTATCGCACAGAGTTGCTCAGATCTGCACGGATTTGATTTTTATGAACATTACGGTCGTAATGACCACCATTACGACCATAATGATCCCCAGTTTCCAAAAACTCGTAGAAACTTATCATTTTCTCTTGGCTTCGGTTTTGGTTTGATTCTAATGCATCTCCGCGCTGCCAGAGACTACTACCGTGGACATGTTTTTTTTTTTTTTTAAGATCTGTTTTCCCTTGGCCATGATGATGACAGCCGATCAGAGGAGAGGGGAGAGACGAATCAGATCGGTTAGGTGAGAGGAGGAGCAATCGCCCACTGGTTACCCACACGGTAAGCTCTCGTCTTTTGTGTCGGTTTATCCTTTCTTAATGCTTGGGATGATTTTGCTAGTCTCTTAACTTACTCGCCTTGCTATCCTCGTGAGGAGGTAGGCGATCAAGAGGAGAGAGGGATAGCCGGATCGGTTCAGTCATGAGTGGAACGATTCAAGTCACGTAAAGGTAATGACTTTCCGACCTACCATGTTCATACTACATGTAGAGGATGTAAGGTCTGGATTCTTAACAATGATTTTGGTATGCTTGTGATGCACGACGATGATGACTGGTTGACAGCACCCGGATCACGAGGAGGAGTTGCTTAAAGTCGAGATTTACATTCAAAACAACGTAAAGGTAAGGCCTTTACCACTATTATGCATGATTGGTCTAGATTCGTTTCGTTGTCAACTAAGTTATGTTTAGCGATGATCAACAACTTAAAGACTGGTAGAAGAGGGGAGAGGAACGTTCGGATCATCTTCTCGGAGCGACGGTTTAGCGACATTCAAGGTACCCATTCTTCTCGGTACAAGTGTCTGATTCAGGGCATGATTTTATATGCGATTTGCGTGAGTTGATGAGTGATCCTTGGATATATCGTAGTTGCATGAATTCTAGATCCTATAGAACAATCGGATTGGAAATTGCATGACCGTAGAATTTATTACAAATTTTTAAGTGGAATAACGTTAAACTGTGGGACTGTTTTTATCGTCTGGACGTAACCATAAAACTGTACCCAACGGGGCGTGGGAAAAATATGAGACTTATACAGGGTGTAGATCGATGAAGTAGGGTCCTAAATCATTTGACGAATTTGGGTTTCGACGTGTTTACAAAAAGTTATAACCGTTTTCGTGGGAAAGTTCGGGGCAGTGCAAAACCGAGGCAGACCTATTGTTCTCTTTAAAACTGTACAAATCGGAGTTTATTAAAAATATGAGGCCTGTACGGTTGGATAGACATATGGGTTTAGGTCCTATAGAAATTGACGGCGATCAATTCCAATCCCCGAGTAAAAAGATATGGCCTTTTTCCGTAAAAAGTGTCAAAACAGTGGACTGTAGGGGGGCAGTTTTGACTTGTCGGGGGTTTATCTCTCATTTTCTCTGCTGGAATCACCTTTTTGGTAGCAATAAGAATTGTAGATTTAGGTCCTATCTTTCAAATGGCACTAGTTTCGTAATTTTTTGAGGTTAGACGACTAAGATATGCTCATTTTGGTGACAGACGACAGAACTGTTTTTATATGAAAATTATCCGTTGGTTTCGGTAAAAATTCTTATGTTAGCTTGTGGACTTCTCAAGACTTGAGGTTGATCATATTATTGATTAAGAAGTGTGATTAAAAGTAATTGGATCCAGGGATGAATAGTGATGCATGTCGGGTTGGGGGGATTTGTGTCCTCGATTCCCTTAACTTCTTCGACCTTGGTTTTGGCTTTGTGAGTTCAGTTCTATGTTGCACTCTTTCTCTATCTCTTCCTATTGGACTCTTGTTGGTTGTGGACTTATCATGGCTGAGCCAGGGCTATGTTCCCTGGCGAATTGGTTTTTATGGATATCGTTTTCTGCTAAGTCCAAGGGAAATGCTCTATGTTGAGTGACTCTGGCCGTTTGGGGAAGATACCCACTAGGGTGACCTTGGCGTCACAACTTTCGTAAGACCACCAGTACAGCTGCGTTGGGTCTAGGAAGGCTCTGTTGTGGGTCGTTAGGATTTCCGACCCCAGTATGAGGAGATCTCCATTTGGTTGTGATTTGGACCACTGGTGCTTTTCGGTGGGTTGATATCCAGTAGTCCGTCGTTGGAATTTTCGACGACTACATTTTCCCTATGTTAGTCCACTGTGTGTTTTTCGGTGGATCGACCCATGTTTTACCCCGTTAGTTTATTACTGCTATCGTTGGGCCCTTCTGATTTATTCTGTTGGCTTATCTCTTCTGTTCTATGATTTGTTCCGCATATTATCATGCTCCATTTATTGTCCCCGTTAGCTTTTGCTAACGTGTTACTTTTCTTGTCATTGTTTCCTTTTCTCCGTTGTGTTTTCATAACAGAGTCTCAGGTACCGTACTGATGTGGATGCTCTGGAGACGGATTGTCTCGTAGGAGTTTTCCAGGACTTTTACGGTTATTATTAGATATAGATATTGCTATCATTAATTTGCTTCCACTATTTTCCTACCTCAGTTTGACTATGATTGATCCAAGGATGTTTTTCCCCTGATTTGTACGGCCTTCTGGTTCCCTTGCTTTAGGATTTTTTTTAGATTTATCATTTTATTTGGACTTAGAATTTATTTATGACGCTTTATTCATGATTAAGAAAATTAAATGAATGAACCGTTGGGTTAGGCTTACGTGGCACGTGGGCTTCGGTCTACGGGTCATGTGCCGGTCACATTCCGGGTGGGGTGTGACATTATTGGTGCAGTTAGAGTCGAGGTGGACATGTTAGTGGATGGTTGTTGACTTCTAACATTGCTGTTTATGCTTGAGTTAAAGTGATTTTGTACTCATATAAGATTGGACACTTGTTGTTAGATATGAAATACTCATATAAGTTCATGCGATGACATATGAGATTGTGTGTATAAGATGAGGTGAGGTTTTGACTTCGAGGTAACTGTGGAAACGTTGCATTTTACAACTCGGATCTGGTATTTATGTAGGATTGTTCAACGACTTGCTGAAGTCGAGCATTGTGAACTTTGGTTTTGATTGGATATCATAGTGTTCCCTAGGAATGACCGAATCTATGGATTGGTATGAGGTTGTGTACGGCGATGAGATGTACGATAAGTGTCTCCATACTTATTTTGAGGTATGTTCCTCTTGTTGTAGTCGTTGTGGTTGTTGTGGTCGTGGTCGTTGCCTTTATCTTAGAGTTGAGCTCGTTCCATATGAGTCGTGGTTGGAAAAGCCGCTAGGAGCGAGAGAATGAGAAGCACATGAAGCGCCCACGTTGCTTAAGGAACGTTGTGGCATTTGTCATTTCTGCTTTGGTTTTAAGTTTGTTATTTCTAATTTCGAGGACATAAGAAAAGAAGCAATCGAAAGTCTCGATAGCTTGGAGGAAGGCTCTTGACGCCATGAACCCAGTTTATTTTTAGAACAAGGAAACCGATCAAGCACACTCGGTTTGAGATATGGAAATTGTTGGGTTGAGCAAGGGTTCAAGACCCACTTGAGGCATTTTTTAGCCCAAATTGATTTTTGGCTTCTTGTTTTAAGAGAGGGAAAAGACCCAATTACCCTTAAGGGGTTTGGGGGGAAAACCTAAAACTCCCTTAAACCCTCAAATCTCCCTCGTCTTCCCTATTTGACCGACACTCCCTTCCTCTTCCCTCATCCTCACTTCCTCTTCTCTTCTTCCTCATTCTCCTTCTTTTCCTTTGGTTCCCTTTCCTTGGAGCAGCTGGTTGGAGCAAGGAGGAGAGGATACTCATCACCACCATCATCATCTTGAGCTCCATTGACATCCATTCAAGGTGAGGGTTTCGATTTCTCCCTTTTTATGTTAAATCCTTGTGATTGAGCATGTGGATTACAGTGTGAAGATGGTGGTTGAGTCATTGATTATTTTGAGAGTTGATTGAAGCGTAATCTCACACATTATCAGATTTTGATGATGATGATATTCATGGATTTGGAGTGTGATGTGTGTTTTGTGCATAAACCCCAAAATTCGTAACTTTGGTTGGGTGTTTGGTTTAAGCATGATTTAGGACATATTAGGGGTTGTTTTAGATGCCATTTGAGGTGTCATTGGGGTGTGTATCGGTTGGGGTTGTTGATGATTGAGTCGGAGCAAGTTTGGAGACCATTTTATGTGATTTGTGATTGTCCGGGGTGAAGCACGCCCGTGCCATCGAGGCACGGACGTGCTTCGAGCTTTTTTGCATGCCAGTGTTGGGCAAAGCACGCCCGTGCCCATGGGCACAGCCCGCCTTCAGCCTAATTCTGTGTCCCTTTTTAGACAGGGGAGAACACGGCCGACTAGGGGTGGTTGTGCCCCTGGGCATGGTCGTGCTTCTCCCAAAATGCCCTGGGGGAGTTGTTTTGAGCCGTTTTCGATTGTCTTCCGATTCCGGGTTGTTCGGGACGCATGTTAGGCTTGTTAGAAGCGTCACTTAATGGTTTAGCGTTATAATGTGTGTCCGTTGATGGGTTAAGTCATGATTGTCCGACGTTACCTTCCTTTGACTCGTGATCCTGGTCCCGACGCGGTTTCGGTGCTTGGCGAGCACGTGCTTATGGGTTAGCTTTCTTCCGACTTATCAGGTGAAGGGATGTACACTAGCCTTAACCTTTTCCATGTTTCATGGTTCAATTTCTCACTTGCTTTACCGTTGGCATATATCGTTTGTTATTGACATCTCACATGCTTGTTCTTAACTCCAGTCTATGGGTTATGCTTATTCTCATGTTTCGGCTTCGGCCTAGTTGTGCTATTTGATCATGTAGGCATTGTGTTACCGTCTTTCCGTTTCCTTAATGGCATGTTATGTGGTTTCATGATTGTTTAGACGTAAGGGGTGGTGGCCCTTATCGTCTGCAGTTGTGAGTGGATCCATAAGCCCAAGGGAGAGGCCGCAGTGAGACTTAAGGATCTCCACGATGACTCTGGTCGTTAGGGAAATATACCCTCTAGGGTGACTCCAACATCGCAACGTTTATAGGACATTGTTGGCCGACAAAAGTCTTGGATGGCTCTGGTAGGATAATTGCCTATCCGGTTGCCATGTGAGGGTGGTATGCATAGTACGATGGGTACCCAAAGATTATGCGTGTGTATACACCTATGATATGGGTATATTATTTTGATCCATTGTACATACTCGTATGCTGCATGTTTCCCTCTGTTGTGGTTTTTCAACTTATGCCAAGATCTTGTCTGGGTAGTCAGACGGAAGCACCGACTGGTAGACAGTTAGCGTCCAAATGCTTCAGACGTGTGTGTCATTTTGGTTGAGGCAGACGTTGGTCTGCAGAATAAACTCAGTCGTGAGCATGGTTAGTGTCACACCCCCTCTCGGGTGCGATTGGCACGTGACCCGTGGGGGTCACCCACGTGCCACACAAGCCTAGAATGCCAGACCCAAACCACGGGAAAACTCTAAGTCACTAATCACAATCATCAGAGCAACAACTAATCATGCGAAAGAGAAAATCTAGACCCGCTAAGGGGAAATCATCAAATCTAAACCCACACCAGGGAACATGCCAAGACCCACACAGGGGAAACAATGATAACCCGCGTGGGGAAACACGGTCACAAGACTAAGATCTACAATCTTAAACAGTCCAAAAGTTCTAGAGTTTCAAGTGTCTCAAATGCACTATGGACGAACAACAAAAAATTATGCATGACACAACCAAAAATGGATCCTAAGAGGCGTGCCCCGTCTTCACGACATCTTCCTAGCTCTCAACCTGCTCACCTGCGCCAAATTGTTCAATTGGGAGATGTACACGTGTTTGTAGACAGTCTAGTGGCATAGTATAACAAGAACAATAAGGCTAAAACTGGCTAAGTGTGATTGGCAGTAAATCAAATATAAATATCAGACCACGGCACCTGTAACTCGTCGGGACGTGTCCCGCACGCAGGTGCCTGGAAAATAAGGACCACCAACCACACTAGGCAAACATGACAAAAAGGCATGATAGAATAAATCATGAGGCTAAGCAAGGTCCATGAATAAGAAGCATGCAGCACGAGTATAAATACGGGTCACATACAATAGTCATATAAGTGTATCATTCGCACGGACAAGGGTACCCATCGATGCTAGGCATCAGCCTCCCCCGGTTATGGCGATCGGGTAGGACAACCTCCTAACAGAGTCATCCTGTTCAACCGTCGGCCAACCGAGACCTACGAACGTTGCGACGTCGGGGTCACCATAGTGGGTATATTCCCCAAAAGGCCAGAGTCACTCCCTGAACTTAAGATCCACTCGCTGCAACAGACATAGAGGCCACCACCCTCAATGTCTAAGTTAATAGTCAATACATAAATCATGCTCATGGAATGGATAGATAACAATAGAAAGTCCTTATTAATATATGAAAGCATCGGCACCAGGCCATAGCCGAAAATAGGGAAAGATAGCAAGACCTCAGTCCATAGACCATGGAAGAGAAATATGCATGTGGACTATTCAACATTAATCAAGGATACCGTGTATGCCAACGATAAAGGTACTAGGTGAGCAAACATGACATATATAAGGTTAAAGGCTAGTGTACATCCCCTCACCTGGGTCGCCGGTTGGTGCTAGATCCCCTCACGTGCTCACGTGCTCACATGTCAAATGAGAAAATGGCTCAAAACCGAGGTCAAACAAGTCAACCAACCACACATCGGATGCTAAACCCCTAAATGACCCTTCTAACGAGTCTAACACGTGTCCTAAACAATTCGGGATCGAAGCACGATCGGAAAACAGGGAAAAATTCCCCTAATGGAAATCGAGCATGGGTACAGCCGTGCCCAGGGGCACGCCCCCTGGGTCGGTCGTGTGCAACACTGCCCTCTTTGGGCAAAAATTGTGAATAAAAGCATGGTCGTGCTTTCTCAGGCACGGCCGTGCTTCTTCTAATGAAGCACGCCCAGTTGAGTTTTGGGCCGAAACACGGCCATGCCTACAGGCATGGGCGTGTTGATGAGGATAAAGATTACGGCAATACGATCACGATCACCGGAGGAATGATCTCCTCGGTGCTCACACAACAATGAAACAAGCAAATTAACGAATCACAAACACGAGTTGGATCTCAATCTCAGCTATAGATCAATGTGACATATGCTTCCTCTGATTCTCTCTCAATAATGGTGGAATTACAGAAAAACACTTAGAGAAGAGAAGCTAGAGAAAACTCTATGTGAGAGAAAATAAATCTAAAAGTTAATTCATTCTTTTTTTTTTCTTTTCTTTTTTTTTTTTTTTTTTTTTTTTTTTTTT
>JAOWBR010166188.1:0-11787 GCA_028571145.1 Dionaea muscipula
CAATTTAGGGACTTTGGTTTATTTTTTTTTAATCGAGGAACTAACGTTTGAATCCTTTACTAAATAAGGGATTATCCATCAATTAAAAATAAATGAAATATAATCTTTGTGATAAGAGATAATCCCTTCTATGATAAGGGATAATCCCTTATTTAGTAAAGGATTTAAACTTTGATCCCTCAATTAAAAAAAAATAAACCACAATCCTTAAATTAAAAAAAAAAACAAATCTTAATTTCTAAAGATAAAATTATTTATTTGTAGTATTTTTATTATTTTCTCCGTGCACCGCACGGGTTACTCTAGTGATATACATACAAGTGCATATCATTACTATCCATCTCAAGTCTGTCTGGTGAGATTCCGTTCCGTACTCTCTTTTTAACCTGTTTCAGCGCCCGATGTTTTGCCAGAAAGTTTGCACTAATAGAGAGAGGTAGAGAGAGCATACGTGATGATGGGGTTTTGCTCTCTTTCTCTCCCTCTCTCTGATCGTGTAAAAAATCGATTGCAATGGAAAATCTCAGGGAGAAGCCTGGAAGAGCAATAGAGCATCATCCAACTTCTGTATGCAATTGACCAGGAGTGAGGTTGTCTGTTGTAGATGCTGAAACCTCGTCAAGAGTTCACCGTCGAGTTTACTCTTACCCATCTGCATAAGCTGGAAAGAGGGGGGTAAAGAAATCAGAGAACTGGAAAGCCATTTCAATAATACGAGGAAACAAGCAAAAAACTCAAATCTCGTCTTATTCATCATATCTCAATCAGTAGTGCTGATATGCATTATTATATAATAAAAGACTAGTATAAATCTAGGAATCAGATCTTAACAAGAAAAGAAAAGAAAAAAACTAATAAAAGAATATTTAGGAATGTTCTTTGGATGAAAATAATTGTACTTGCCATTGATGATAAGCTTCCAGCTGTAACACGCAGTGGAGATATTCTGGGAAAATATTATGGGGATATGGGGGGGCGGGGGAGGGTCAAAGGCCAAGCAAGCTCACGTTGCAAAGACAGCATAATCAAGGAATCCAGTGAACTAGTTCCTTCTGGAAATGAAAGCTATATCTATCCCACGACATTCTGTATCTCTATCTGTTGAGAAACCAATTCTACCAAAACATCAATCTTGTCATGACACGGACACTCGAGTATAGGCGACTATACAAGCTTAGGTCCAGCAATGAAAGAGAAACAAGACTCTACAACATGCATGCTACTCCAACAGATGGCAACAACAAATAGAATACCCTCTACAACCAATCAGACATACTCAGGACGTAGCATGCATCCACAGATAACAATAACACAAGAAGGCCAAGAAATATCAGGAATATCTAGAAGGGCTCACAGTAAATGGAAGAGGAAAGCTATCTATAGACTTGCATTTATCTTAACATGCCCATGAATTATAAATATCTTAACATACCCCCTCACGCGAATACTACTTTGAAGCTTAAAGTGTGGAGTACTAGTTCATCTCATACCAAGTACTGAACAAATGGGGATCACACTCGTATGATTCGAACTTGTGACCTTTGATCACATCTACTTTAATACTAGTTGTTGGTACAACCATCAAAGGGGCTCAAACCTAGATCCAACGTCTTAGCAACCGAGACTAAATCTAGACCTACAAGCTCACAGCTTGATAGCCACATAAGTATGTGTTAAACTCACATCTCAATCTAAAAGTCTAGACTGATAGGTTATGGGTCAACACACACTTATATTACTCATGTCTCATCCCCGATGTGTGAACAACTCACAAATCTGTCTCTAATACCATTTTGAAGAACCAACTCTATCAAAAGGTCAATCTTGTAATAAAAGGCTCATATATTATATTTATCTTAACACTATCCTGTAGTAAGCCAACCAACTAAAATGCATCACCACCAATAACCAGATTGTCAAATTGAAAATTCTGGATCCTTGGGTTTCTTCTTGTTTCCTTCCCAATTCACAATGGGATACCAGTTTCACGTGCATGCATGAAACCCTGCCATAGGTTACAGAGAGAAAACAACATAAACCAATATTTAGGAAAACGTCAAACCTCACGCCGTAGATCCACCTCATGATTAAAGCGTAGACGTAAATTCAACACAGCGCGGTACAGCTCATCTAAAACTTCATAGAATAAAGCATCTTTGTTTGCATTCCACAAAAGATGATCCTTGGTACTGCCCCTTCTTACGTTCTGCAAGCACCCAAAACATCAAACAATGAAATAATTATTGCCAGGAGAAACTTAATTGAACAGAAGACAAATCTGGAAGTATAATATGAGGGGTATAAATCCAATCCATAGGGATACTTGAAAGTTGAAAAGCATGAAACTGCAAATCTGGGCCAAGTAGCCAAGAATCTAGCTGGATGTCATCCAGCACCAGAATTCACGTTTAAGGAAATTTCATTTCAATGAAGCTAAAAGGTGAATCCAGTTCAAGACAATTAATGGATCAATCTAAAATGCTGCAGACCAAGGTGACCAGGGAACAAATCATGAAGAAAGCCATTACTTTGTAACATCTCATACTGCTAAGAACCCGGCGAGGTTCTTACAAAGTTCCATTAAAATAGCATATATGTCCTACATGTACATTCCTGCTTCTTGTCCAAGTAACTAAACCACATTTAGAAGTACTTTCATTTGATCGTTTAGCATTGGTACTTGCATGTCCAACACACCAAGAGACGCAAGAAAATTGACTAGATGTAGCCTGCAAAAAGATGGTCTACCTCCATAAGTATGAAATTGTCCTTCCATAACTGGTATAAAATTTTTTCTGTTGCCTTCTTTTCAACAAAGGTTCTATCTGAGATCTGCAGAAAATAGTGAAAATGATGAGAAAACAATAAGATTGATGTTATACCAAATTCAGCAAGGACACCTGATATCATATTTGATTGACAAAAGTAAGCACATACAATGAAACAAGAAATTATCAATCGTGCTGTTGCAGTCAACCACATCAAAAGAAAATGGTACAAGCAGGGATCAAAGGCACCGCCTCATCAGCTGCTCTTCAGCAAGTTACTGTTTGTATCATCAACTTCAAGTAAGGTAAAGGTGAGTGACTGATAGACTACATGTTAGACATTTTTTCCTTTATCTGACAGGAGAAATCCAGTGCTGTGTGAAGATCAGTGTTACAGTTGATGTGAGGATGAATAAAAGGCTGCTGAGTGCAGGAGGCTTCCACATTACGAGATAAGCTTAGGCTTACCCATCATCACTTCCATAAGCTGTTCCCAATTTCATGCAAGAATGGCCTGAAATTTTTATCATTTGAAAATTGCTCCAGTCTAAAATGCGGTGGTGCAGCTCCAGAGACATTAGGCGATAGCTTACATCTATTATCTACCTTCTTCAGTTCTTCTTGCCATTTATCACACAAAGCATATCCCGATTCTTTCACAGAAGTACAACATAAGAAAGATAGGTCCATGCCCCATAACAAGAAGAGAATCTCAAGTCAACAGTTGGTGAAAAGGTGATCTGTCGAACCATCCTCCTTTTCACATAGGGGGGCTCTTATTTTTTGAAGGATGACCCACTCTTTCAGAATCCCTAACCAAGGTAAAAGTTCATGTAACAATAAGACGATGAATAATCTTCTAATTTGGAAACCCTCTGATTATCCATGTTATCACCATATACCAATATCACATACCAAGTAGATGCTTTGAATTTCATTAAAAATAACTCTTGTCTTGATCCGTACAGTTGTCCTAGCTTTTGAAGGAAACTTCGGAGAAGCTCCTTTACAATGTCTATTGAACCTGTATGACTGAGCTGCTTTGAACAACCCAGACAACTTAAAAGTGGATCTTAAATACTTTTCAGGAAGCATAAAGGTTCCAAGAGAAGCTTCTTTATAAAGCGATGTTAAACCAAACAAATAGGCATAGTCTAGTTGTCATTTACCTGGTCAGTTTCAAGTGCCCGACCATCTGTTGTCAATAGCCTGAACATCCTATAAGCCTCTCTTCCATATCTTTTCAGCACAATTGACTCTATCTGCAACAAGAATCTAGAAAGACTCATATCTAGCTGCAGAATGTTTTCTCTCTCTATTATCTTCTTTTTTTAACATTTTTTCAGTAATTGACAGAAAATGCAAGTAGGAAAATTTGACCTCCTCATTCTGGGCTTGCTCAATGATTTTTCTCAAATCTGCATGAGAGATACAAGTTAAACAAACACAAAGAAAATGCCCCAACAGCAGTCTGAGAATGCCAGACCATGGCACATATGGAATAATGGAAAGAAAGAGACATATACAATAGTTTTTTATGTGTGTTAGGTAGCCGACAGCCAGCATACTAAAATCGTCGGATCTGGTATGCATGTATCCTACAGATATGTGCGGCCGACCCCGCCCAGTGGGAAATAACCATGTTAAGTTGAGTTGAGTTGAGTTTCACATAAACACCTTTTTTTTTCTTTTACTGTTTTCAGTTAAACACCTATGTTTTCTAACTTTTTCTGAAAACCACCTATAGTTTTACTTTGTTCTTAAAATACTACCTTCCCATTAAAAATATAAGTGGTGCTTTTCAGACCAAAATTAAATTGTTTTTTAATAAAGGTCTTCAAGTGAAAATCAGAAGTGTATATGTGTAAAATCCTAGATCTGCTTTTAAACAAACTTACCGATGCAATACACGTCATCTGTAACAGAATCGCAACCTATGCCATCCATAATAGATCGAACATTGTCTATGGTCATTGTCAAAGTTTGATTACTCCTCAAAAGCTCTTCAAATATAGCGCCAACTGATAAAGACACTGCTGAAATTGATAGCTTAGTAAGAAGTTACGAGGCAAAAGAATAACATATATATAAAAGGATTGCCATTCCTTGCTCAATTTACATGTCCTACACCTCTTATTAACAAAAGAGGTCCCACAGAAATTGAAGATAAAGGGGTGTTAGCAGCAGTCAGGCAAATACATGGAACAAGGTACAACCGGGGAGAAAGGGAGAGGAAAACAAGAGAGACAAAGAAGGGAGGCAATAACAGTTTCACTAACTCGGTTGTGAGTTGGCAAGAAGGCAAGGCCTAGATCTTTCCCTACCTATGTTCTACACTTCATTACTTCCACATGCTTCCTTATCTGTCTTCCAGGGTTGAATTCAGAGGTTATGGCTAAGGTAAAGCCTGGATCCTTCCCTAACTATGTTCTACACTTTTATACTATCACATGCTTCTCCAGCTGTCCTCCAGGATGAACTTTTAATACAGAGGTTATGGTGAATTGCTGACTGACAAAGAACTTCATATCTATATGGTCTAAATTTGACACAGGAACTTTTAGTCAAGGATCACCGGAAGCTATAATAAGAAATTTGAAGGGCTTGACCATTTGACAATGCTTCAATTTCATAAATAAATCAGTGGTTTTCAGGGAAGCACAGATAGAATGTACTAAGAGTTGACTGCAAATGATTCTCATTGGAAGATAAAAATGAGATGAGAGAAGAGACAACATTTTGACTGCATCTGCAAACAAGAATAAAGTCAAGTGAGGAATTGTGGAAGAGCTTACCAGTACTTTCAGTGCTTCTGCTTGCCTTCAACATTGCACTCAAAACAATACCAGCTTTATCATCTAGCCGCGCTCGTATGGTATCAATACAAGCCTTGCACCCAAAGAAATTTAACATTTCAAAATCAAAGGGCATATATTGTCAACATCCAACATACTCTATAACTGTGATTTCGCTTGGAAGTAGAAGCCAGACCTTATTCCGGAGAAGGTGTTCAAATTCGTCAAGGTTCACCCGCCATACCGATTCTTTCTCACAGCCCACAAGATCAAATTCTGGTTCCATGTCTGCTAATTTCAACTTCCGCTACACAAATCGGGAGTGAAATGTCAGAATGTAGTAATGCAGTTGGTTACGCAGGAAAGGACAGAATCAACCTTCTCCCCAGTTTTTGCAATAGGAATGTTGTTCCTATTCATTTCAGCTTCAGTATCAGTCTGAGAGACAGAGTTAATGGCACATGATTCTTGCTTAGCTGGAATTGCGTCAGCTAAAGCACGTTCTTCCAAAATCACCTCTTTGTACTGTATCTACAGGTATTGAGCAAGACAGATTAAAGAAATCAATCAAGAGGTTTAGAAGTATAAAAATCTACCATAAAAAAAGAGTATAAAAATCTACCATAGAAATCAATAAAACCAAAAACCAGAACCATATTGCCATCCATCCTAAGCTATCGGAGGTCAAGAATTGAACAGTATTTGAAAATCTTGAAAATCCATATCCCACACAACTGCAACCTTTGATTCATAATAATCAGTTGAGAAAAGATAGTGGTCATCTTCTTTTTTATGCAAAATCAACGATTTTGACACAAATGTAGGTGCTGCATACACCACAATAACTGGACTGAAGAGTGATTTCAAGCAGCTTTTGGGTCTCTTGAGTCATGGTTTCTGCATTTGCCTTCCATAAACGAATCATTGCCTTAAATTTACCAGCTGTTACTCAGGCAGAGGAGTCAAATTCATCGAAAGCCTCGGTGTGCTGTCCTCATTAGACCATTCAGATTTTCTCTTAAGTTATATCCGATAGTTTAAAATCATATACATTTTGTTCCGGAACTAACTCTGTCAAAAAGTCAACCTTATGACAGAAGACCCATGAATTATATTTATCTTCACGCTCCCTCACGCGAATGCCTCTTTTGAGCTTGAAGCATGGATTGTGTAGTGACCTTTCTCATATCAAGTGTTAAATAAATGGAGGTCATGCTTGTAGGATTTGAACTCATGACCTTTGGTCACGCCTACTCTGATTATCTGATACCATGTTGATGAACAACTCTGTCAAAAGGTCAACCTTATGGTAGAAGGTCTATAAATTATATTTATCTTAACACTTTTCATTCTATATTCATCTTAGGAACAGAAGAACAAAGCATCTGACTGTGGTATGTTTTATTTCAAGCACTACTGCAGCCACAGCTATCAACACCACAATCTGCCCATCTCCACTACTTCTCCCCCCTTTAAATATTCTCACCATCAGCCACCTGTTGCCTCTCCACCACCAGAACCACAAAAGAAAACATAAAACGCTTGAGCTGCCACCACCACCAAAAAAATGTAAAAAGCTTGAGCTGCCAGCACCAGGTGTTTCTACCACTAAGACAGTCACGAACGCTGTCTCAAGGAGGCATTACCTCTTCTATAATTAGAGGAGCAGGGAACCGGACATCATCATAGAAGGACAAAGGCCAGCCTGAAATAGATACCTTAGAAGATTCAGGTTCTCTTCTCTTTGGAGGATCATCATTGTCAGCTGGAAGTCCAATAAACAGTTCAGCAGCATGGCAATGTTTCACGTAGCGGCTATTCACAAGTCGAAAGAATCTCTCTTGAACAGCATTGGGATCAGCATCGCTTCCTGCATCAAAGAAAAGAAAATCTAGACATGTGATCAAGGAAAAGAAGAGATTCATGTCCAACACAAATGGCCATGGTGAATCTCCCACTGAAATAGGGGACAAATTAAAGATGGCATATGAACTATTAGACCAGATGGAAAGTATAAGAAGTTGCCAAGTTAAACTAGTTGATTTTAAGCAAAGTGAAGAGGAAATCTTGTAAATACACTTTCTTCCCAACTGACTCTTTTGCTCGAAGAAAGATTCCCCACCACCACCACCACCATCTAATGTTAAGCAGGCATGAAGAATTTGCATTTGCCAATGGTATTAGAAGAAAGTTGATTTTAAGTAGGAATGACTTTTGAATTTGCACTAGTAATTGAACCTCTTAAACAGCTATGTTACCTATTTTTGCGGATAACATTGTATTGATGGATAAGACTAGAGAAGGGATAGAAGATAAACTGCGAAGGTAAACGATGGCCCTGGAGGCTAAAGGACTCCAGATTAGTAGGAGTAAGACGGAGTATATGCGGTAGGTATTTAAGGGGGAGGAGCAGGATGTCCCACCGGTGGTGGTAGATGGATGAAGTGTTCGTAGGACGCACAAGTTTAACTGCCTAGCAGCCCTTATACAAGATGATGGAGACATTGACGAGGACGTAACCCACAAAATTAATGCAGGTTAACACAGACGCTTTGTGCGATAGACGAATACCTCTAAAGTTGAAGGGTAAATTTTATTAGGCTGCGATTCGACCGACCTTACTGTACAAGACAGAATATTGGTCGATCAAGAAGAGTCATGCACGGAGGGTGACCATGACAGAGATGTGTATGTTAAAGTGAATAAGTGAAGTTACTCGTAGGGATAGAATAAGGAATAAGAGGATCCGTCGGCAAATCGAGGTGACATCGGTGGTTTATAAAATAAGGGAGAGACGTCTATATTAGGCAGATCACCTATGAAGGAGACCGTCAGATACGCCGATTAGAAGGATGGATTCATTGTGTTGGACAGCAGAAGGAACAGGAGGCGACCGAAAAAGACGTGGAGTGAAATGATCTGTATAAACTTTGACATATTGCGATTCACCATAGAGGATGTCCTGCATTGGACGAAATGGAGGATGCATATACAGATAGTCAACTCCACTTAGTTAAAAGTAGTCCTAATAGGAAAACAGGAGGAGTTGGAAATTGAAAACTAGTCTTGTGGCCTGTTTAGATGACTATGCTTGTGGTCTTTGTTGATGTGGTTTTATAAATTGGCATACAATTTTATTCATTATCATACGTTGTGCATGATTATTGCAGTATAGTATAGTTGTTGGATTTGTAATTTATTGGATGATCGAGTCCTTATTTTACATATGTTTGTGGCGTCTATTGTTACGTTCCTATGCATTCTCATACATTGTTTTCCAGTAGCATACGTTGACATTACGTTGGATATATATTGTTATGTTGTAGTATAACTCAATGGAACAGTAACCGAGTATGAGCAGTAGCTCTGGTGAAGGGGATGTGAGATTGACAGAGTTGAGATTAAGAAGGAAGTGAAGGGAGATTGGAAAATCAGACGAGGGGGATGAGATTAGAGTTGGGAGAAAGTGAAGGGGAAATTTAGGGATCGAGGAAGACAAAGGGAGGAGATAGACAAAGGAGAAAATCAGACTTTAAGTTAAACCTTCATTCAATTCATCGATCCTCTTACATTTACAATTGTTAGCCTTATATAGGCTGAATAACGGTAATAAAAAAAATTACAATAATTCATGGAATTGTCAAGTGTCAAGAGGGGAGTAGGAATAATCCAAATTCAGATGTACTATTCTAACTCTCTCTCTCCAATTAACTCAACCGAATCCGGCTAACACGTGGAGAACAAAACATCTGATGGCGCTGGCATGCCTGTGGCGTCACCTTCAGAGGGCGTGGCGTCAGGTTCAACTAGAGCAACTGTGGCGATGGGTAGGCCAGATAACACCATGGCGCCACCTTCTCTTATCTTCTAAACTAGGACTCCCATAATCAAAGTGAAGGCATGAGAATGATTCATAGGATGGAAGGAGTCATTTGGTGTATCAAGGTGTCAAGGAATCATCTTGGTTTGCTCAGGAGGCTCAACCGTCGCCACCAAGCAATGTTGTCACCCTGGCGCCTTTCAGAGTCTGCCGCCTCAGCACAAAGGGAAAGTGTTGCCTTGAATATTATTATATTACATCTTGCCATGTGGATACCTGATAAAAACCCCTTTGGTAGCACGTGGACCAAATTTATTAGAATTATGAGTGTATGTGTAACAAAGGCAGTCGAAAACACGAAGATGATCAATTTGTGGTTTTGTGCGGAATAAGGCTTCATAAGGTGTGATATTGTGAAGAACAAAAAGAGGAGTCTAATTTATCAAATATGTGGTGGTCAACACACAATCCCCTCAAAAGCGTATGGGCAAGTTGGCGTAAAAGCGTAAAGCACGTGCAACCTCGAGGAGGTGCCTGTGCTTTCGCTCTACGACTCTATTTTGCTGCGGAGTATAGAGACAACTCGTTTGATGTATGATCCCTTGATCTCGTAAATATTGTCCCAGCACTAAAAATTCTTATCCATTGTCGGTTCGAAGGGTTTGAACTTTGGTTTGAAATTGTGTTTGAACATAAGTAAGGAATTGTTTGATCAGTCCTTGTGTTTCCGATTTATGCTTCATAAGGTAAGTCCATGTGCATCGACTGTCTCCATCAACAATAGTAAGAAAATAGTGGGCTCCAATAATGGATGGTGTGCGATAGGGTTCCCACACGTCACAATGAACAAGGGAAAAAGGAAATGCAGCATCAGAATTACTAAGATTAAAAGATGAGCGAACTTGTCTTTCCCGATGACAAGATTCACAATTTGACTTAGGATTTTTGACCGGAAGAATAAAAGACAACTTATCATAAGACGCATGACCACATCTGCAATGCCATAAATTAGACTGGTTGGTAGAAGATGCAGTAAGGGCTGTGGAGGTTGTCGATTGTCTGAATCTTTGTGGTACGGTCCTGCAAGAGACAATGATCTAGGTAAAAGGTAATAAAACAGTTTAACTGCTGAGTAAGTTTGTGGACCGAAAGTAAATCGCACTTGAAGGGCGGAACAATAAGGAGATCTTTTATGTGCAGTTTACTGCTAAGAAAAGTGTCTTTTTTTTTGTGCACTACGGCTCGCGAGCCATTGGGCAATTTTATGTAATGGGGAGAGATAGGAGTGGTGGAGTCAAGGAGTGTATCACAAGCACTCATATGGTCCGAAGCTCAAGAGTCGATAACCCAAGTTAAGTTGTCATTAGGAAAAACTTCCTTACCAGAATAATTAGCCATGCTCTTGGTGGTGGAAGTTGATTTTAGGAGTGCTCGAAGCTGTTCAAATTCTGATGGAGTGAAACCATAGTCGCGAACTGTTGTCTCTATCATTTCACTTTTTATGCTCGAATTGGTCCTGCCGCCCAAGCCAGCATTCTGTCTTCCTCCTTTTCGTCCTTGTTTGTTCCTTGTGTGCCAATCTGGAGGATAACCCACAATCTCGAAGCATCGATCTCTAGTGTGACCTAGTTTTTGACAATAGTCACAGAATGGACGTCCGCTTTGTTTCACTGTAGTATCAGGTTTTCCAGTGGCAGATAACTACATGTTTCCTCTTATTGAGGAATGAGCTACTATATTCCCAGTTGGCCGACCCTGGGGAATTTTTGCCAACAGTGCAGTGGATTCCAGAGGACTCCGGATAACTTCGAGACTCTGTTGCTTTTCTTCTTGCGTGATCAGTGCATACACCTTGGTTAGGGAAAGAAGAGGATCATGAGTGAGGATCTGAGATCTAATCCCCTTGAAGTTGTTGTTAAGCCCGAGTAGGAATTGATGTAATTTTTTTAATTCTCGTTGATCGGTCAAGAGCTTGGCCGCCGCACAAGTGCAAGTTGGCAATGGGACATACGTGCTCAGCTTGTCCCATATGCCGCGAAACTTGGTGAAGTACTCATCCACGGTCAAATCTCCTTGTCGCAGATTGGCCAAATCTTGTTTCAACTCTTGGATTCGAGGAGCATTACTCTGTGAAAATCTTTCATCCAGGTCCTTCCACGTTTCCGTGGCCGACTCAAAATACGCCACGCTATCATGAAGATCCGGTGATAATGCGTTAAAAATCCACATAAGAACCAATGCGTTGCATTTGGTCAAATTGGCAAACTCCTTGGCCGTTTCTGCAGGTTTTGGGATCGTGCCATCAACAAACCCATACTTGTTCTTCGCACGAAGAGCATTGTGATAAGATTTCCAACCCCACGTTTTTTTTAGTTTTCCACAAAGGCTGCAGGCAATCTTCTTT
>JAOWBR010166210.1:0-11785 GCA_028571145.1 Dionaea muscipula
ATATTAATATTGGTAAATAAATATAATTTCATTACAATAATTGTAGACCAATGAAAATTTCATTAGAAAAACTAAAAAGATCCAAATGTATAATATCCATATTCCAAATTCCAAATTCGAATGTATAATCTAATTTTTCTACTAAATGATCCATGAATATTTCCTCCAAAAAAAATACCCGCATATCCATCTACCTCCTTCTACCTAGCAAAGCAGCAACAAAAGACCAGCACCACACGACGGCGGCAGTAGCAGCAGCGCAGCACACGGCGGCGGCATCAGCAAAAGCAGCAACAACGCAGCACACAACAGCAGCATCAGCAGAAGCAGCAGCAGGGCAGCACGCAACAGCAGCATCAGCAGAAGCAACACAATAAAAATCATAAGTAGACAAACCACATATGAAAAATAAGCCAATGCAGAATGAACAGAATTAATATAAAATGAACAGAATGAATAGAAATTTATACCGACTGAACAAAATGAATATCAAATGAACAAAAAAGACAATGCAGTAAATACCTCATTCACACCGACTGAAAAATCCGAACACCGCTCCCATAATAGTTTTCAAAATAAGCCTAGCATTGTCATTGGATCGTTTCATTATCCCACTGCAAAAACACAAAAATGAATAAGCTATTTGAATCTAACAAAGTCGACAGCATGGAAATGGAAAGAGGAGGGAAATGACACAAAATGGAAATGAGAAGCACAGATTTTGCAAATACAGGAAACGATTTAGGAAACAAAAAATAAAAAATAGTTAATTTGAATGTTTAATTAATGCATCACATCTTCTTTGATTCCTTGTGTATTCATACATTTTGCAATGAAACAGCTAAAGATTCAACTTGCAGACCTTGCAAAATAATCAACCCAAACCAACTTGCAAGCCAGATTACTAGTTAACATAAGAGAACTATATAAACACTAGCATTTATCTTGATACATTTATCTATTTTTCCAAGGTTCTTAACATTAAATTTCAACATAATGAAAATCCACACATGGAATTGGAAAGCCAATTCAAGATAGTGGCAAAAATTATAAAGCACTGGGAAGAATACAGGTTATACGGAAAGCAAACCACAATGAAAGAGGAAAAATAACACGCAAAATTTCAGTATATACATACATCTTCATGCTCAGGCGAGCCTCCCTCTGTAGTTTCAACTTGTTAACGAAGGGCCAGTTGCTTTTAGCTGCTGAATAAATTGAACTAAGCAAAGGTAAATATAAACCATCAATCCCACCTGTGAGAGAGAGAGAGAGAGAGAGAGAGAGAGAGAGAGAGATTTCCATAGAGGCTGGAAATGGCATAGAGTTGCTGCTTGCAGTCCAGGGTAAATGTGCAATTCCCTCGAAAGATAAAACGGATAAACGAGGATGGTAACAACCTACATGACAGGGACATGAAAGAGATCTAGAGACTCCGAAATTGTTGTACAAGCTGGTAACTAACTGAATTTATTTTCAAGATAATATGTACAAGTGAATGGAGTTATTGGGAAGACAGAGATGAGATGAGATGAGATGGATGAAGGATGCTCCATCAGTTTTTGTACAATCACCAAGTGAAAGTGGTGATAAAAGTGGTGATGGTTGGCTTTTGGCTCTCTCATGCATGTAGTCTCAGTCGCTGATATCAAAGTATTTTGGACCAGACGGAGTGATATTCAACATGTAACTGCAACATCAAACAACAAACAATTCCCTTGTTAGCAAAACACAAAACAAACATACATACATACATATTGGAATAAGGAAAGTTAGTTACTTCTTCGGCGCCCAGCCCTGCCCCAGGGACGCCATATCTCTTAGCTCTAAACTGTCTGATGAATTTTCCACATAGGAGTTGAGTTCTTAACACATATCGAACCACAAACTCATCTGGTAATTAAGGGCTTAACTGTGATTTGATTTGGCACCCCAAGCCTAGGAACTAGAACCTAAGATAAGAGTGAGTTCCCAAGGATAAACTATCTTTACTACTTAGCATGCATGAGTATGACATACCTTGCCTTCATCAGAATCAGAAAGGTGTTGAGGAAACACAACCTTCAAATCATTATACAAGTAAAACCTTCGTTCTCCTCCCTTAGCATCTATAATATTGTCTGCTGCTGGAGGAGTCAATAAAGGATTAGATTTGCACCTCCGGAAGCTGGATTTGGAAGCTTTCTTATGATGGGGGCACAAGAACCGGAGGTGAAGAGCATAACAGAGAACTCCATTGCCATGACCAGTATTATTAGCCTTAGTAGCAGCATCACGCATGTATCTGTCGGGAAAAATTTCTCCACATTTAATTATCCTGTTTCTTATCTTTGAAGAAGCTAGCCTAGCATATGCATGTTCTTTCAAAAGAGTCAAGTTTGAGCTTACTTACCTTGGTACCAGACGACATATCACTCAATCCATAGTTGCAGAAGAAGGTGTGAACAGGTGTTTTCTCTGGATTACTAAGCACCTGCAAGTAAGATGTAGAGACTAGTTATCAGGCTAGGATAGGAACTAGGAACAAAACACTGAAGGAGAGGAGAGGTGAGGTAAATAAAGCAAGCCTTCTCACTCATATCCATGAAAAGTTCCTGATATGAATCATATGATCAGTAATACCCCCTCCTCCATCTACATATTCACATGTATTAGGAATAAATGGTCCTAGCTAGGCAAGCTTATAGGTCGAAAAACCTAACCTTGATAGATCATTGTGAGCCTTAATCTGGAAGCATTCAACAACTTACTGCATTTGGTAAAGTATTGCAACGAAAACTGCATGTAGTGGTGAAACCAAATGATAGGAAAGCTTTCCTTTCCTAATGCATCATATATCCTTCGTCTTGCAATAGCAGTTTACGATTGTCCATTAAACAACAGAACAATTTGTTCTACCATGTGATCAGCTTCATAATCTAGCATCCTCTGTTCTAATTGCAGGTTAAACAATACTTTTATTTGCTAGATGAGCATATCTTGATCATATCGACACAAGCTGATCTGTATGTCTCAGATTATTAATCAACCCAATTATTCGCCATTTTTTTATTTTGTTGTGTAGAATACGACAAGAAAATTGAATTTCAATTCTCTCTACCAGATTACCTAAGACGGTTATCTTCTTGAGATGTCAAGGGATGACCTGATCAAGGCAAGGAAGCTAGGTGACTTGCCATTTCAATTCAGCCCAAACAATTAATTCTGATTTTGTCGACACAATAACCCCTCAACCTAAAAGAAATCAGATATATAGGCAGTCACTAGTTGTATACGCCCCTTCATAGGTACACACAAGCAACTCCTTTCGGATGGAGAGTCATTAGCACCGAGACTCCTCAATTTTGGGCGGTCAAGCTTTCCCTTTGCCATGAGACTCCTAAGGTCTATTTGAAGAATAGTACAACACGTACTTATCATTAGTAAATCCATTGATAGCATCATTAAAACCCATGTAGAGAGCCAATTCATTATAGTTGTTTTGGATCAAGATGATATTTTACCTCTTGTTAAGTATATGAAAGGAGAAACAAACAACACAACAAAGAACAAGTAATGAGCAAGAGTACTTGAACCCAATATCTACATGCTTAATCTTTGGCTAAATGTCCGTATAACAACAGGTTGTCGGCCTAAGCCATATACCACCTCACCACTAGTCTTCCACATATTTGATTGGAACCCACATACATCCCACACAAATACCCCTTAACACAATCTAAATCATATCTAAACAAGGTGAAGGACATAAATTTGATAATGCAACAGTTCACAACCACAGACGCATACAGCAATCCCTCACAACAGACCGGCCTCAAAATCAGGAAAATACTCAAAACCCTTCTAGCTTCCAAACATCAACTTCAATAATACCAATCTTGTTAATAATAGCACATATCAAATAGTGTTCCACATATTTGATTGGAAAAGACGAGTAAATCAGGAATTAACCACTAACATATCAGGAATTAAACATATCAAAGATCGTTCCACATATCACTCAAACAGAAATCAATTTCACAAACTGAAACATATCGAGGATCGTTCCAGGGTATCAGCTCATCATTGAATGTAAATGCAACCCTAGACTTAAATCAGAAACATTGAATCTGAACAACTTCATAGCAGAAGCTTAAACAAGTTTCATTCATTTCAGACAAGTCCGACAGTTCTCCCATTCAAACAATATGCCAAATAACATCACTCACAAATTAATCACACAAACATCATCTCAACACCTGAGAAACCACAACGAAATCGAGGGCAACGAAATGGAATACCTGTGCAATTGGAGTACTCTGCCGCGAAAGCACAAAAACAATCACGAACTTACGAGGCCCTAGCGAAATCGAGAAGCGTGGGAATAACCTAAGCCCTGGCGCGACGAAGATCTAGCCGGCGAGCAGGAGACAGTCGCGCCGATCTGGGCACGGTGAGGGCTACGATGGCGATTGGAGATTAGGGTTTTGGGATTTAAGAAAATTAAGGAGAATCCAGCCTCAAATACGCCAAAATTGGTCGTTCGCCGCTCCAGATCGTGCTCGGCCGCCGCTACTGCTCAAGTTCGCCGGCATGGTTGAGGTTAAGTGAAAGGAGTGAGGGTGGGAGACGAGAATTGAGAAGAGAATTAGGAATTAGAGTATCGAAGTGAGGTTTATTTTTTTTTTTTCCTTTTCTTTTCTTTTTTTGTTTATCAAAATTTATAGAGGAAAAATTTTAGGAATCCGTAATTTTTCTCACATATATTTAACGACAGAAAAAAATAAAATTAACAAAAGATTATATTAGTCGTCGTTAAAATCTATTTAACAACGACAACTTTATATAATCTGTTGTCAATGTTTTGTTTTTTACGTGAAATTCTTATATTGTCGTTAATAATTTGTCGTTAATATTCATATTTTTTGTAGTGATAATTCAACGAGTTACATATAAAAATTAAATTAGATACCAAATAGAGACCATATTTTTAGAAACGATAATTTTTCGTTTTTATTTCGTGTCTATTGTTTTTGGCGCGCCTCCCACGCCAAATTTTGATACGAAATTGAGATGGAAACTTTTAGCAACGGAATTATTCGTCTCCAATTCGTGTCTAATTCTCTTAAATTATTTTCGTGGCTTTATGGTGTCTATTCGTGTCTCCAATGTAGTAGTGGTTATATTTTAGGGTAGGATTTAGTATTTCAAATTTGGGGTTTGGGATAAGGTTTAGAATTTAGCCTTTAACCCCCTTACCCTAACCCTAACCCCACCTACCCTTACCCCTTAAGCCCACTTACTCTAACCCCCTTACCCTTTACACTAAACCTCCTTACACTTTAACCCCACTTACTCTAACCCTAACCTTAACCCCCTTATCCTAACCCTTAACCCTTACCCCTTATTCGCTTAAACCCTTACCCTAAACCTTCTTCCAGCTTTCAGTCTAAAGTAAAATGTACTAGAAATGGCTGAAAACCGGTAAAAGAAAGTTTGTATATAAATAGCACCCTAAATTACATATCCTAAATCCTATATTCTATAACTTAAACAATATACGAAATATCTTATATTAATCTTTTATTTATTGTCAAAAATTGATACATGTAATATTAATAAAAAGAGGGAGAGGGGAAGGGCCTCTAGCTGGCGGTGGGCGATCTCGCCGGCGGCACTCCCGAATGGCGCGAGGAAGGCCACGGAAGATCCCGCTGGTTGCTACGAATTCACCGGCGGCTTCGAAGAATGAGGTGCAGAAGACGAATCAATCTGCGGAGAAGACATTGAGCTTGAGGAATGGGAGTTTATTTGACCTAAATCTGGTGGATGTGGAGATTGGAGCTGATGGGGAGGGAATTCCTTCTGGAGCTGAGGGCAAGAGAAATGATGATTGCTCTAGGGACTCTTCCCAGTGCCCTCGATGGGGGATTGATGCTGGACTGCAACATCAGTCTCTCCCACAACCACAGGCCTTTGTCCAGGTTGTGCAACATAGAGTGGTTAAGGAAGCCATGACTAGTGAGCCTGTGGAGTTTGCTGGAAACCGAGACACTCGAAAAGGTATGCAAATCTCTAACTTAGAGGATCGAGATGGAGATCTGGTGTTCTCTATAGAGGATGTTGCAAGTGAAAGAGCTTACTGGGCTAACGCGCTAATTGGGAACGTTCTGGGTGACCGAGTGCCTTTCTCGGTTATGAAAGGGTTTGTGACAGCTTTCTGGAAAGAGATAGATCCTCCTGATGTGTTAATGCATGAGGATGGCTACTTTATCTTTCGATTCCAATCCAAACAGGATCTGGAGCGTATCAAAGGGGCAACCTGGTTCTGTAACTCTAAACCTTTGGTGCTCAGGGACTGGTCACCACACTTCAAACTGGATGAGGACACCATGGAATCGATCCCGACGTGGATCCAATTTCCTGGCCTTGACTTAGAGTTTTGGGGTAAAGATACCTTGGACCGAATTGCCAGAAGGGTTGGCAGACCTCAATGTACAGACTATTTAACGGCAATCAAGGGTCGAATATCATTTCCCCGTGTTCTTGTGGAAATCAACACCTCTAAGGAGATTGTAGAGGAGGTAGTATTCAAAGGACCGGATGGAGAGATTATTCATCAAAAGGTTAGATTTGAATGGTGGCCAAGTAAATGCTCTAAGTGTGCTCGATGGGGCCATAAAGCTGATGGTTGTAGGGTTGTGATTAGGCATGGAGTGAAGCAGGCTGATCCTAGAGGCAAACTCCCAAATGGGGGAGGGCATCAGAGTTTGATTGCGGGGCCTGGACAACGAAGGGAAGGTACAGTGGGGATGGCTACTAGAGGACCTTTGGAGCCTAGGAAGGGGGTTGGAGAATGGCAAGTGGTTGCAAGAAGGAATGGCAAGAGACAATTGAATCTCTCTCCTGCTGATAACCTGATGGTGGAATCCTCCTCAAGCGTGGGAGATGGCATGCCTGGAGCTGATGCTGAGATGTCTGGATGTAGTGAGCAGGGAATGGCCGAGCCAAGTATTCATGATCCTGGGGGCTTGGAACGTTCGAGGCCTGAATAGGCCGGAAATGCACTCAGAAATAAGGCGGTTCATCGCCAAAAATAAAGTGTGTGTGATGGGATTATTAGAAACTAGAGTCAAACTGGAGAAATTCTCAAGTATTCTTAGATCTTGCTGTAAAGATTGGGGTTGTATTAACAACTATGGTGATGCTCCGAACGGTAGGATTTGGTGTGTCTGGAATAAGACTATTGCTGATGTGTCCTTGATTAGTTCAACTGACCAGATTTTGCATGTGAGAATTAAGGCACTGGCCTCCAATTTTTCCCTGATTCTCTCCATTGTATATGGATGGAACACGACAGCCCAGCGAGTGAAGGTTTGGCAAAACATTGAGACCTTTGCTGAATCTTGTGATGATCCATGGATCGTGATGGGGGACTTCAATGCATATATGTACACAAATGAAAAACATGGGTTTGAGGGGATCTCAATTGACCCATGCCAGGATCTTCTTCAATGTTGTGCAAGAGCGGGATTGATGAACCTGAGGGCCACTGGTTGTTTTCATACTTGGTCTAATAACCAAGGGATTTCCTCCTGGATGAGGATTAAATTGGATAGAGTTATGATTAACTCTGCTTGGCTGCAATTCTTCCGTCATGCTGAAGCACATTTTTTTGAGGCGGGGATCTCGGATCACTCTGCCATGATTGTGAATTTGAATCTGGATAGGCCGTCCTCAAAACCTCCTTTTCGATTTCTTAATTGCTGGGCAGAGCACCCAATGTTTCTGGATATTGTTCGACACTGTTGGAGCACTCGAATTGAAGGATGCTTGATGTATCAAGTTTTTCAAAGACTTAAGCTGATCAAGAGTCATCTTAAACGGCTGCACTCCAATTGCTACTCTGATTTGAATAGAAGAATTGAGATTGCTAGAAAGGAAGTGGAATTGAACCAAGCCTCATTAAGGGATCATTATTCAGAGAATTGCAGAGTCTTGTTGAACACTTGGAAAAGCCAGCTACAGCGGCTTCTTAGAGATGAGGAGCAAATGATCCGACAGAGAGCTAAAAGAGATTGGCTGAAAACGGTCGACTGTAACTCCAAGTACTTCTACAATGTTATCAGAGCCAAGGCACAACGATCCCAAATTTGCAAACTTCAAAGAGAGGATGGATCCTGGGCTACAAATAAAGAAGACATTACTGATCAGATTTTGCTATTCTATAAAGATCTCTTGGGAACCTGCCCGAAAACTGATGAGACATTTGGCGACAATTACTTGTCTGAAGGTGGGATTGTCTCTGACTCTCAGTGTGCTGCCTTGATTAGAGAGTTCACTGAGTTGGATGTTAAAGAGGCTCTCTGGGGGATTGGGAACGACAAAGCACCGGGCATTGATGGGTTTAATGCTCTCTTCTTCAAACGGTCATGGGACATCATTGGATCTGATTTCTCCAAGGCAGTTCTTAAATTCTTCAAGAATGGGAAAATGCTGAGAGTTCTTAATTCAACAGTGGTCCACTTAATCCCAAAGTGTGAAACCCCGTCAAAGGCCTGTGAATTTCGGCCCATTGCTTGCTGCACCACAGTTTATAAGGTCATTGCGAAAATGCTCTGCCATAGATTGAAAATGATTCTTCCATCTATTATTGACCCTTCACAAAGTGCTTTTGTGGCAGGAAGAAATATTGGAGATAACATATTGCTTTGTCAAGAACTCCTGCATGGATATGACCGTAAGCAGACCTCCCCTAGATGCCTTGCAAAAATTGATCTTCGGAAAGCTTATGATTCGGTAAGATGGGATTTCATTGAACTAATGATGCATAAGTTGGGATTCCCGGATTTGTTTATTAACTGGATTATTGCTTGTCTCTCGTCCACCTCCTTCACTTTTATTATCAATGGTGAACTTTCGGGCTTCTTCATTGGTAAACGCGGATTGAGACAGGGAGATCCCCTTTCCCCGTATATCTTTGTCATTGTGATGGAATACCTCACTCGATGCTTGAAGGAGTTGAGGAATAATTCTGACTTTGGTTTTCACCCGAGATGTAAGAAAATTGGTGTGGTTAGTTTTTGTTTTGCAGATGACTTGATGATTGTGGCAAAGGCAAACCCGTCCTCTCTCCGACTTATTCGTGACAGACTTAACCATTTCAGTCGCCTCTCGGGTCTTGAACTCAACCTTAGCAAAAGTGCTATTTATTTTGGAGGAACTGGAAGCGACAGGAAGCTGGAGCTGGCTGCAATCTTAGGTATTGAGGTGGGGCATGGGATTTTTCGATATCTTGGTGTTCCAATGACGACGAAAAAGCTTCAGATTCGGCACTACTCCCCTCTTATTGAACGGATCACAACTAGAATTACCTCCTGGACGACAAGATTCCTTTCCTTTGCAGGACGAATTCAACTTATTCGAAGTGTGATTATGGGAATTCAAAGCTACTGGGCTCAGATCTTTCCTTTGCCTAAAGCTGTCATCAAGGCCATTGAAAGAATCTGCCGCCTCTTTCTTTGGTCTGGGCCTGCTCTTCAACGGAAGCTTCCTCTTGTTGCATGGGATGATATTTGTCAACCGAAGATTTGTGGTGGATTGGGACTTAGACATTTGGGGGATTGGAACCAAGCCTTCTTATGCAAACTCTTGTGGGATATTGATCGGAAAAAAGACCGGCTTTGGATCCGATGGGTTGCGGAGTATTACTTGAAAGGCTATTCGGTTTGGCATGTGGCGGATGGTTCGGGAAGTTGGATGTGGAAAGCGTTGATGCACATTAGATCAAGGCTCTTGAACTCACTGAACTGTGCTGAGGGAGGTAGACCTCCTTGTCCTTTGCCTGTTGCTTCTGTTTACTCCTTCTTCCATGGTGAGCAAAGTAAGGATAATTGGTGGAAAGTTGTCTGGGCTAACAACCTTCATCCCCGAGCCAGCTTTATGTTGTGGTTAATCTCTAGAGGACGGCTCAATACAAAAGCTAGACTCAAACGTCTGGGAATTATTGATGATGACCTTTGTATTCTTTGTGGGAGCACACAGGAAACTGTTGAGCATTTGTTTTTCACCTGTCTCTTCTCATGTTCGGTTATTGAGGCACTTAACAGAGAGATGATGCTGGGATGGAGAGCAAGGGACTGGCCGGACTGTATGTCTTGGATTTTGCAGGCAGCAAAAGGGAAATCTAAACGAGCTATGATGGTTAGAGCGGTTTTTGCGATGACTGCTATTGGAATCTGGTGGGAACGTAATAGTCGGATTTTTTTGAAAGAAACTCATGACTCTTTACATACCGTTAACAGAATTCTCAACTTGTATAGAGACTTCTCGAGATGAGAGACATGATGATTTTGCTGTATTGAGGTTTTGATGAGGTTCTATAAAATTAACTAGTTTCCAAAAAAAAAAAAAAATATTATATAATAATTATTTGAATGCAAATGAAAATTATTTGGACCGATAGTGAAAGAGGGGGACTTTTTTTTACCAATGTATATGCTCTAAGCACATTGGATATCATTTGAGTACGATTTGTGGGTCTGGAGTTCCCGCACATGCATATTGTGGTCAAATTGCTCAAAAGTATCTGCGGTACAATTCAAGAATTAGTTTGAATTTTTTTTCAAAAAATAAATGTCAATATATTAATTAAATCGTCACAAAATAAAATTATTATTATTATATAATATTATTATATTATTACTTCATTATTATAAGTTTTGATTTTTTTTTTTAATTTTTTACTATATAATCAGGAAGAGATTGGATCGCTCATTGTGCGCCGAAGACACGAGCAACCATAATTAGTATAAGATAAGATAAAAAATAAATGTCGGGTTCCGAAACCCAGGATGGAGGGCCCACCCCAAAGAGCAACCTTAGCAATGAAAAAAAAGTTACTTGATTTTAGATGACACGTACTTATAATTTTTACGGTCCTTAATAAGTTTTGTGGAAATATTGTGCAATAATAACCTAAAAAAAATTACCTCCTCCATTAAAAAAAAAAAAAAACTATCTCCTTCATTTGAAACTTTCTATTTTCAGTTTACTATTTATCACACTTTAATAATCATCACATAATATTATCACTATTCATCATCCTATTTTTTGTTTAGAGCACGAACAATAGTAGTTAAAAGTTTCGAGATTTTTAGAGAGTGAATAGTGAAAGTATTTTGTAATGATTTTTTGAGTATGAATGAAAATTTAATGAGTGTAAAAAGCATCCACAACAAGTTTTTTTTTTTTTTTTTGAGTTTTTAGAGTTTGTAAATAGTGAGAATATTGTGTAATTACTTTTTGAGTGAAGATGAAAATATGGGTATATGAATAGTAATAAGTATTGTGTAATAATTTTTGAAACGGATAAATAATAAACTTGAAAAGTAGTGTTTTTTTAAAGAATATGTAATGAATGGAATCGAGTGGTGAGAAAAAAATTTTTAATTGTGAAAAAATTTGAGGTAGAAAATTTTTGTAAATAGTGAGAGAGAGAGATAGGTAGTAAATTTTTTTATTCTACTGAAAACGCAATAAAGTGAACAGTGAAAGTATTGTATTATGATTTGAGACAAACAAAATTTAGAGATTTTTAGTTGGTGAATAGTAAGAATATTATGTAAATAATATAATAATTATTTAAGTGTGGATAAAAATTAAATAAATAAATGATGAGAGATTTTTTTTTTCACCATTTTATGTTGCTGTTGCTTTAATACACCCCCCGCCCCCCGCCATCTGTGTGCATCCCCCCGCTTCTCTCACCCCTCTTCGGTGAAATTTTGTTTAGAATTCGTTCTAA
>JAOWBR010166221.1:0-11785 GCA_028571145.1 Dionaea muscipula
GGGGTCGTGTTAAATATATTTCATAAATCTTCTACCACGAGATTGACCTTCTGGTAGGGTAGACATTGTGGTAGAATAAAAGAACTCGGGAAATATATTTAACATCATCCAGCATCTCAGGGCTTTGTGTCTCTCTCCATAGGAAGGTTAATATATAGGAACATTACTGACACTCTAGGAGGTCAAAGAACCAACTTACTTGAGATATTGAAGGGTCATGTTCTTTAGAAGAGATGGATGTCGCAAAACAAGGCATCGCCACTCTTCCTTATCAATCTTCCCATCATGCTTAGTGTCGGCTTCCTCAAAGGTCTGAAGCGGGCCAAAAACAAAAGGAAGCAGCAGGGGTATCGTTTAGCAAAAATATGGTAAAGTAAATGGTAAAAGGTCACCAGCAGCCAAGGCCACAAGACTACGCTCAATCGATCAGAACAGGGAGGAGGAGGAGGAGGAGGAGGAGGAACCTTGTCGATGATACTTTCAATGACATCGTCTGAAAGGTTCATGCCGGACTCTGCGAGAGTTGCTACCACCATTTGTTTCACCTATGCAGAAGAAAATAAAAGCAAGGAAACAAGTCACAAAATCATCCGTATGAGTCAACTCAAGAACAAAATTTCAATCAGCTATGAAAGCTGAAGTGGACCATAAATTCGGTCCACAAACACAATGAAGAAAGCAAGAACCAGATACGCCAAAAGCTTTAGCGCTGCGAGGAAAATTGTAGGTGATGCCAGATAAGATAAGATAAGTGATGCCAGATAAGATAAGATAAGGTGATGCCCTTTACTAATCAGTCGTTCCATAATAGGAGATGCCAGATAAGATAAGTGTTTTTTTTTTTTTTTTAATTCCATAGCTGTGGACATGCCCTCTCATAGCACTATTGATATACAAAAATATGAATACCAATGAGCCACTGACAATATTATCACGGGTCAAATGGCGGACCGTAATTGTCAACAACCAGCGTACTATAATTGTCGAATCTTGAATGCATGTATCCTATAGATACGTGTGACCGATCCCACCTAGTGGGAAGTAGCCATGTTATGAAAAAAATGGCAAAATAGGAGCTGAAATTTGAGCTACACAACAAGGGCTAGTACCCGGACCGGTTGTCTTTTGGACCTATACCCCAACCGGCACAGGTACCTGAGCC
This sequence comes from Dionaea muscipula, assembly GCA_028571145.1. Taxonomy (NCBI): domain Eukaryota; kingdom Viridiplantae; phylum Streptophyta; class Magnoliopsida; order Caryophyllales; family Droseraceae; genus Dionaea; species Dionaea muscipula. Next base: position 1,163 of record JAOWBR010166221.1, read on the forward strand.
GGTTTCCCTATGCTGTCCCCCGTACTCGGTTGTTCTGCTTTGTTTATTCAAGGGAATTACACTTCATGTCAAAAGGCAGTTCCTTTCTACTATCAAATAATGAGTTTTATGAGGCACCGGATTTCAATGCACAACATGCTCAGTTGGTGAAGCGAAGCTGTGAAGTAAAAAAAAAAAAAAAACACACACACACACACAGACACACAAGAGAATAGAAATTTACCTCCTGCCTCTCAATGAACCCCTGCTGCTTGAGATCATAAAGCTGGAATGAAACTGCAAGAACAGACGAATTTGACGAGCTATTAGCAAACAACGCATCTGTATCCAGCCGCTGCCACTGAGTAACCTCCAGTGGTATTTGAAATATACTCATAATTGGCAGTAACAACATATTCAAAAGTGTAGACTTACAATCAATCTTCTGATCAATTGGTGCACTGGGATGAAAAACTGAGAGCGCACGAGCAAACTCGTCAAAATCTAATATCCCATTGTGTTTTGTGTCGAACAGGTCAAACACCTGCACCATTTTACATTGGTTAAATACAACAGCTCTAAAAGTAAGCTGTATCGGACATAATTTTTAACCCAAAAGTTTAGTTTAAGTAGATGGGTTATAGACCTACACAACTTATATGATAGATAACTTTTCTTTCAGATGGTAGATTGCAGAAACTCCTTTTACACGGATAACAACTATGAAAAATACCACGTTACCATGCCATAATACAAATAAGAATCAGGAAATAAAGTACCCGATCTGCAAACAAGCTCTCCTTTTTGTTTGTCTTAAATAATGCCAGCTGAAATTCTTCCTGCAAAATAAATCAGCAGCAAAACCTTAAGAAACTCTTGGAGTGGAGGCGTCTCAGAAGTTCACAAACGAACCTTAATAGACATTACACTAAATTACACAATTAGGTGATAACAAAAATGGTTAAAAAATTTGTATAAGGACTATATACAAGATATTGGTTTAGATATAGACTAATCGGGTACCTTGTTGATCAAGCCATCATCAATTACAGCGCTACTTATCTTCTTGAACAGTTCATACAGTGCTTCTATCTCGCTGACACTGACTGTCATTGCAGAAATTCATTACTCCGTATCATATCCACTCATCAAGAGAAGCAAATGATGGAAGTTTGCAATGAAACATTTCTCAAAATTGGAACTGAAACATCATTAAGTTTGAATTCAAAGATTCTGGAATACAATAAGCTATTGGACCAATTTTAATCTCGAAATGATACAATATCAAGAAAGTTTATAGAGAAATGTATGCAGATCAAATTCCCAAAATGGAAGACAGACGAGTTGAGAAAGGAAGAATAGTTTACTTTAACCGGCTGCAAAGATATTTCTTCACTAAACAGAACTAAAGCAGATCCTTTGACTAACTTGAAGATAAGCTGAAAAATACAACATACCATTCATTCACTTAACTATTTATTCAAGTCATTTTGCTAGATCATCCGTTGGCCGGGAGAGGGAAAAACTATAACCATAAGAGGCACACCAAGCCTACATTTTCATCCATGACCAGAACATGATGAATAAAAGTTACTAACAGGAGAAACGAGCCTAAAGCAAATCGTTTAATAACATAGGAAGTCGATTCCATGCTTGTGCTTTACAGATGGTTCCCGACATCGAATGATCATGACATGGTCTTTATGAAAGAACTGAAAAATCAGGAGACAAAAGTGTCTCCCTAGCAAGAGCCTTATACTACGAAGACATAAACAGGTAAGCCGAGGAAGAAGCAAGATTCAGGCATTATCTTTCAACAAGAACACCAATTTGGACAATATACATACATACTGTCTCCCTAGCAAGAGCCTCTGGGTCCTCTAAACCGTGAGGTGACTTGTATAACTCGGAGTCGCAACAATTCACAACTACAGCAAACGTCTGCCTTAATCCCTCTAGGCACTGCAACATCATCTCTTCCAGCTGTCAGAACACTCCATACCTGTGTTCCAAGTAGTTATTTGTTAGAACACATACAAAGAAAATTTTGTTATGAAAATAAAGCGAGGACCTTTAGATGACCTAAAACTCGGGTTCACCCAACATCCTAGTATTAAGAAGAAGTATTTGTTGCACAGTCATCAAATGGCATTGAGTGAGTGCATTGTGAAAACTTTCATAACTTAACCAAACAATATGGCGGTAACCATAGGCCTTGTGCAACATTGTTGCACCGATTCATACAGAAAACTCAAAACTTAACGAGCAAATCATATGAATGCTTGGCGCTGTCAGTTGCATATAAAATCATATGGAACTGCGGATTAAATCAACAGACGACTACTAGAAATGATTAAAAAAAAAAGCACCAGAATTGACAAAAACAATTGATGAAATAATGGCAGTTCCATCATTCCTCTTAAAATCAAAACCTAAGAACACAATCAGAAAAGAAAATACTAGAGCAATGCCAATAACCCACCCACACGGCCACACCCCACAAGCAATACTGAATCAAACAGAATCAAGCGTGGTTGATCACACATTAAGAAACCTAATCACGATCCAATCTCCACAAAGGGCAGAGATCGAATCACAAACCCCAGTCCACCAGTGCCGGCAATCAACCCCCACGAATCCCCCTCCGACCCCACATGCATTTCCACAACCGAGAACAGAAATTTGATCGCACAAATAACATTTAGGATTCAAAAACCCAGTCAAGATAACAATCAAGATCATACCTTTAAGGGGGACAAATAAAATAGAAAAGGGTAGCTCACCGTTTCTACAAAATTTTAAGAAAAAGGAGGAACAATCCGCAGCACCAAAACCACCACCAGCACCGACATTCTCCCTATCCCCACTTGGTTTTCTTCTATCAAAGTTGGCCCTTTCGGGATCGCGGTGGCGATGATGTTTTCCACAAAGTTGGATTGATTTTGTGTTTAGTGGGTGTAATAATCAGAATTGATGATGATTGATTTCTGATTCCATTTGGGGTTGATCCCTTGATGGGTGTTTTTTTTTATTTTTTTTTCTCACAGAAAATTGTGTAGAGAGGAGAGGGGGACAGACATTGGTTTGCCTATTCGCCCTAGTGGCCTATAAATTATCAAAGAATGAAAGAACAATGTGACGTGAAAACTCAACAAAATGCTGCCTGAGGAAAGAATGAAATGACCCAATCTCGACGTGCTACTACTATCTGCTGACAAATTTTCTTTCTTTCTTTTATTTTTTTCTTCTTCTGTTTTTTTCTGCTTTGGGGATTTTACACGCATTTCTGATTTCTTTCTTTGTTGGGGATTTTACGACCGGAAATCGATGATAGACAGACAGAGGTCGGCCTGGCCTCGGACTTTCAAGAAACACTAGTAAACACAAGATGGGCATTTTCATTTTTCTGTATCAGAAGGAAATGAAAATAACCAGTCACATGAATTTACATTTGAATCGATAATACAAAATCGATAGCCCAAATAATTGCTTCATGTAAGAAAGCTGGTCGACATCACCTATACAATTACAAGCTCGTCGACACAAAAACGACATCACCTTAAAGCTAGCTCTACAATCAATTGAGGTTCCTTCCTGCTGTCTGTCAGTCTGTCGATGGAGCACAGCAGCACAACAATGCCAGTCTGCCAGTGCCCGTGCCAGTTAAGTTAGTCTCTCTCCAGTCTACTATCTATCCAACAACAACAACAACAACAACAACAACAACAACAACAGCTAAGATCATCAATTCATCTGATCTGATCTGATCTGATCTACTTTCCATCGGCTGCATATTCCTTTTCAATGGTGGAGAACATCATCTTCAAGCGATCTTGAAGATTGGTCGTGATATTCTTGGATATTCTTTTTTGATGTCCGGTGCTTTTTAGCCATGTGATGCCTGAGAATACTTTCACCTGGCAGCAGCAGGCCTTGGATCTAGAGGGTATATCCTCGATATGAAATCTGACGTGAACCTGCATGCATGCATGCATGCAAAGGAGGGAGGTTCAGTTCAGTTCAGTTCTAAAGAATTTTATAAAGAAAATATATGTGATGTGAAGCATGCAATTAATTAATTAATTAATTAATTAATAGATCCAAGGAAGGATAGGACAAGAGCAAGAGCTCGAGCTCGAGCTCTAGCTCGCTCTCCGCACGTACGTACATTGAAGTAGTCGCCGAAGGGAACCCCTTGCAGAGTCATGACTTCTTCAATGAGCCATCCTTCTTTCTTATCAGGAAGGCGAGATCGTTGTTGGGTGCTCGTCACTTCTCCTCGATAACTAGATACAGATTTGTCAAAATTGTAGCCTACTTGTCTCTGGTATACGTCAGCCTTCACCGGCTCCCAAGGCGTGCAAGAATAGTTGAGGCAACCAGTTCTCTCAATAACTCTTCTGTCAACTTCACCTCCACTGAATGACTCCATGAAGAAGCTCATCTGAAACCAAACAATTATAATGAAACAATTAATTATAGGGGTTTGAGGAAGCGATCTAGACATGTGAAAAGTCTAATATTATTTTCACGCACAAAGTCATCATCGGAGACTCACAGGAACAGAAAGAGCAGAAGAATAAAGCTCAGACATGCTGACATCCTCAACTCCCACAAATGATCCACTATCTTCGGTCTCAAGGCTTTTAGCGTCAGATTCTTCTTCAACTATCCTCGCCTTCTGCTCAGGACTCATGGATCTTGATTGCCCATGCCAAAGCGCCTTCATCGTTCTATCCACCAAACGAGGACAAAATTTAGAGGCCAACTCATTATCTTTTCTAGCTGTATCTTACTCACAACCACACCGATGTGAAAGTGAGGTTGATATTGATGATCTTGCTTGAAGATTCATTCTCTAACAACTAACATCCTTTCAGACACTTGAGAATAAAAGGCCCCAAAAATTAGTCAAGGAGAGTTTTGATCTCTAATTTTTGGGATTTGGTATGAAAGCAAATCCAGCATTTTGTTTGGCTTAGTGTCGAGGCTATAAATTGCCACATTGGCTGGCAGATCTTAGGCCTAAAAAAACGACGTCGGTGACATAGGCGGTGGAGACTGCAATAGTCCTACAACCCGAAGAGAGAACAATGAAAACCGTGCCTTGGCACGGGCATCCCATAGTATCCTTGTATGAGTAGATGGAACCTTAGTAGTATTCATGACAAAAGGCAGCAAGTGCTGATAACAAGTATCGGCAATTGGGAGAGCATGACAATGATTAAGCGGAAATAAACAAACAAAAAAACATTTTAACACCGATAAAATAAATTGAGGGAATGCGTGCAGCGTAACCAAAATAAACCAAGATAGTTCATGAAGACTAGCATTTACAGAAATTGGTCAATACAGATAATTTACCAAAAAGGTGATAATATGCAATATGGCAAATACTCAACCTCTAGCCAATAAAGGGTATGTTTTATGTGGGAAGGGTGTGTGCGAAGAGTATAAAGGAGCCTGTGAGGTATCAGCAGGGGAAATAATCTAGTGAAACTCAAATCTAAAATTACAAACGAGTAGTAAATCACCAACTGCCATCTTTTTGCCAGCACAAACCATCAACAATTACCTGAGAGCCGCAGTAAAAGACACGAATGACTGAAAGTGAAACTTAAGTCTGCCCTCCTCATCTATGGATTTAGCACCATGCCTTGCATCCTGGCCTCGACCTTTTCGCAAAGTAACAACAATTATGGGACTTCCCATAGATGATAGATTTGGTGAAGCAACTTGGATTTCCTCAATGTCCTCCCAGAGGAAATAGAATTTGGTCTTGCTACCAAATAGATTGCCATAAAATCCTATTATTCTCGCCGACAAGAAAAGGCGCCCCTGGAATAACACCAACATGGCGAGAAAAGATAATGAGTTGTCCAATCAATTGCAGTCAGAGAGAGAACGGATATGAAAAGGACTGAGGTCAGCGTCATCAAATGTTCAACAAAACCAAAACGTGAACTAGTATAATGCATGTTACCCTGAATTTACATTCAACGTTAGAAAGAAAAAGTACCTGCACAGGCATTTTACGCTTCAAGTGGCAAGTAAAATCATTGATGAGAAATTCCTCAGGTGGAAGGCCAAAGAGCTTCTGAAAAGCTGAATTGGTTTGCGGAGATCTCACATTTATCTAGGGAGTATTGTACAATCAAGAAAGAGCTTATCAAAATGGACCTCGTATGAATTGACTACCTTACAATTACAAGCAAGCCATACCTTCTTTCCAACCGTCTTCTCCATCTTATCTAGGTAATGCCTAACAGCATTGCCACCTCGTGTGTTATCCAAAAAAATTCTCAGATGCAACTTTGACTGACAGGGCTGAGCGAGTTTTCCTTGAAGAGGAACCCATACATCAGCTAGATCTGTAACATTAGCTTTGAGGAAATTGATTTCAGCATGGCCTAGAGAAGTTGCCTCATCAAATGGGCCGTCAAAATCAAAAACTTCCACATCAAGCACGGATGGAGGCTCATCCATTGCATCAAATTCGAAAATTTCTGCAGTTTCAACATAGACCAATTGTGACTGTGAGAGCAAGTACAGATAGATATTCTATCAGTTAAAGTAAACGAAAAATCAGAGATATCTAGATATATAGGCTCGAGATAAGATTTACCATTCCAACGAGGATCTAATTTCTGAAACTTGATCGAGCTGGTTTTAGTTCTTCCATTACAGGTAAAAACAACATATGGATCGGAAAAACCACTTGAGTCCACACCGGATAGATTGCTTCCTTCAATCAATGCAACAGTAAGCTGCCATCCATCACCCTGTGCTTTGATTCCATGGTCACTCCCTATAATAAGCACTATGAGCAATCAAACAAGTAAAAATAAATGCAGACTTCTAATTAGGCAGGGAACATGTATTAAAACAATCTCTCTCTCTCTCTCAAGGAAAACATCAGAATCGGAGCACAACAGATTCCTATTCATGCTCATCCTAAAAATGTTAGCTTTTTAGTATTTATAACTGTTTTGCATCACTCCACTAGAAAGAGCACCCCTTTACATGTTTTGGGCCTTTGGGGAGACATTCCTTTCTTCCATAACAGAGCCAGCAGCTTCAAAAGTTTTTACCATGCTGTTAAAAGTGTCCCGTTTTGTGTGGGTTAACATCACTTGACTTGGGAGTTGGGACAATAACTTGCAAATTTGCAATACCAGACCGGAGCGTTAAGATGCTATAACAGGGATCACGCAGCTGTTGCCATGTACCACAAATGAGGTCGAATAAATTCCTCAAACCTCACATAACCTTATGAAGAGATGCACAAGTATACAGAGATAATTACCCTTCTGCACTCTAGCTTGCATGAACTGTGATACCGATGCCAGAACTCGTTGAGCCTGAAGAACGAGGATTGCAGAGAAAACTAATTCACCAATCGAATCTGGCAAATCTAGCCCAGGAAACTCAAGCCCTTGGATGTTGCTCGGAGCAGCTAGGAAAATGTGAAGAAGCACATAAAACCCAACAACTAGTACTGAAAGTACCGTAAAATTAGCAAAAAATTGAACTGCAAGCTTCCAATCTGACTGCTGTTCTGCTTGCAAAGACGCCAAAACCTGAGCCTTGTTGGATCCAGTGTCCTTCAAATCAACGGGCTTGACTTTCTGAGTCAAAAAATCACCATATTGTTGAAAACTGTCCTTCAAGCCTTGCCTTGCTCCATTCTCTATCATGCTTTTCATCATAGTGCTTTGAATAAAGTTCATTCGCCAAGATATGACCAAATGAGAAGATTGTTCCCCGGATGGAAGCTCCAGGCTGGGCATAATACAGTATAGCAACTCTAACTTAAATGTGCTTCCATATGGGACATCAGGAGTACTAACACTTGCTAGAACCGCAAAAGTCTTTCCATCTGCTTTTAGATACATTTGGTCCTCGGTAGCTTTTACAGCCCTAATTAGTTTTGATGGAGGATTAGTATAAGTAACAACTCTTCTCAAGTTCTCACCATCACTTTCAATTTTCCATGGACCAGAAAGCAGCTCTGTCTTCCCTTGGATGTCTGATACGGACTGAAGGAATGATGATTCTGGTGAAAACATAAGAGTATTCAGATCAGCAGGTGAGATAGCAAAAAGCTTATCTAAAAGCACTCCTCCAGGTAAATTGCTTGGAACTTCACTTCCCTGATCTTTAGACACCATCACCTTCATCACTTCATCGAAACTAGCAGTGGATGAAAAATCATCAGACTTGATCACATTGACTTGGGATTTGACTGTTTCTGACAGCTCTGGCAACTCAGAACTCCGGGTAGCAGCGGTTGATGTTGTATCTGCATTTCTGTTACATATCTGAGAAACTCGATTTGCAAGATTTACTACTGGATGCTTCTCGTCTTTTGAAGAAACAACTTCTGGCCTTGATGGAGAAGACGATCTAGAGTCGTTGCCTACTGATTCAGCCTTTGCATCATCATGCTTCCAATGTGGTGCAATATTGCCATTACTTTGCAGGTCCAGCAAAGAGCTGTTTTGAGAAAGACATATGCTGAGGCAAATTTCACCTATTTGAAGAGGGGAACTGTTTAGAATGATGATTCTTATGATAACAGTTAAAATTAACATACATTTGATGCAAAAACCCATTTTCCCCTTTTGAAGAGTATGCACAAAAGCTAAGTTAAGCAAGCCCTAGCAAATGGATATCACATCAACCCTCATACCCTATGCCAACTACGAAATTCCGGTGGTTTATTTTGCTCTAGCTCCGCTTGAACTGCACACTAATCGCAAACACACATTTCAGTGCAAACGGAAAGCTTGTACTAAGAACCTCCATTGATTCCTCTCTTTACCGCAAGCTTAATTAGTGGGTATGCTCCATGTCTTTCAACCATGAATGAAACCCATGTTTTTCAATCACATAAAAGGCATTTCTTTCTACCACAAATGAAACACCTTCCGTATAGTGAAATAGTAAACCCATGTGCCCTGCTAGAAATAAAATCATCGACAAGTCAAAAGAATTTTGAATGCAAGAGATATGATGAGTGCTATCAACTCCCTGACTGACACCGACTTTACTGAGGCCAAATAAATGGCATTTGTTCATCAGATCGATATCTCAAAAAGTTCATTAACATCACAAAAGAAATCATTCCCATCAACTTGTTCAATGTAGAGAATTTTTCCCATTAACTTCTGATGCACACTTAAATAAATCGTTTGATGTATCTCTGATTCATGACATCTCCCTAAATGGCCCATATTTTAATCCCCAAACCATGTTTCATACGTCTGAATCACTCAGTGTCTTAATATAGTTCAGCACACAAATATCCATTTTTGAGCACTTATAAACACCTGCAGTGACTCCACTTACATCCTCCTTCTTAAGGAGCTTGTCATTCATAGCATAACACTGTCAGGATATTTCAGCATGCAAATATTTTCAAATATCACCCTAACCACAGGAAGTTCCAGATATAAAAACCAGAAGCTCCTGAAAATAAGATTTCCCACTACAAGTTACATTGAGAAGGCTTTCGATGACAAAAGCTCTCTTGCTTCTGCCTCCACATCCTATGCATAGAGGTGGAAAATAAGACCAAAGTTGAAATGCGCTGCTACTGCTGATGAGGAGATACAAGTAAGTGCTTACATATCAAATCCTACCAGCATCATGGTTATTGTAAGTCACCCCCCTCCCCCCCTATGTGCAATTCCCCATCTCAAATGAGAAGATCTCTACAACCTTTGAGTCACTTCAATTCAAGAACACAAGCAGGTGTTTGGTATGAAGATGAAGGACTTGCAGTCAAAAAAGTACATATTAGCCAGAGCATTTATTTCAATAAGCTAAGTGCAATATCTTAACACAAGCATTCCTAGTCTTTATCGGTAAAACAACTCAAAGGAAAGGCTAGGAGAATTACCACAATCCTTGTTCTTCGATTTCTTAGTCTTGGGTTGCAAAGAATACCAGGCAGTCCCAAGTGACTTATCTTCAGCATCAAAAACAAGCGAGACGGGCACCTTAATCTGACCAACAAAATCATCATTGAAATACTTATCTTCATCCATGACCGAAACCACGAGTTCTTCACTCAGATCATCGACCCGAAAGCTAAACTCATCACCCCAATAAGGGTTTAAGCACTTCTTGACAACTTTGGTCCTAAACCTGTTTTTCCCCAAATGTAACCTCACATATGGATCACTATACCCATTCATATCCATTGCAGGCAAATTCCTTGCCTCGATCACTCTCACCACCAACCTCATTATTCTCCTTCCCTCTCTCAAAACCCACTTGGCAAAGAACTATGGGCAAATGGATTCCAACATACCCATCAACAAATTTTCATCACATCACTTACAAGAAAACTCCCAATTCACCGTATATGAACTTCTGGGTTGGTTTGTCTAGTTTAGATCTTGAAGTTTAAAGAGAACTAATACAGGTAATAACTGACAGAAACGGTTTAATTACAGGAAAATAATGCCATGATTACATAGATTGTGAGTACAGGATACCCGGAATAGAGGAAGATCAAGATGAATGGGTAGAATCTTTGAAGTAGAAAGAGGAATCAAGGGATTTGAATAAGTCCTACAAGTTCGAGGGAGATGGGTAGAATTTTCTTGGTCTTGCGTTTGGTGATTGAATTGAATA
>JAOWBR010166232.1:0-11783 GCA_028571145.1 Dionaea muscipula
GTAGAGGCTAGATCCCGTGATTGTGAGGTTGACCGTGTCCAACCTGAGCCCTCGCTGGGTATACTCCTTCCGATTTATTTTCTGTTGAAGTGATTTACCTGTTGTGTGTTTTAGTTCTTGGATTCGTTTGTAATTTTTGAGATCTTGTTTGTTTTGTGCATGTTGAGATTTGTTCTCTTTAAGTTGTAAATCTTGTTTGTCACTTCTTAAATACCTAACAGTTTGGTCTCCAGACATCTCATTTGGTGGATCCGGTTTGCCATTTGTCTATTTTCTCACCATTGGATATGCGAGTTTCTCTTTCTGTCTTTTCTTTCTTTTATATTAATGTAATTTTTCGATTGAATCGATATATTTCCTTTTGATTATAACTTTGTTTGAGAAAGTTGCTTTAAGAAGAATTGTTGCCTAGATTTTTGTCTTCACAGTTACAGTTAGCTTATTTGCTTATCAAGGGATTGACCAATTAATAAACATTTCCAGGTTTTCCTTCTCACGTCGGACATTTGTGACTTGCATGCTCCAACTTGAGCGAGAAGCATATATTAAGAATATTATGTGATTGATATATTATATTTGTTAGACATAACTTTATGTCTTTTCATTTATTTATTTCAGTTGTATAGAAAGGAATGTCAAACCCTAATTTGATTATTAGAGTTGACTTTTCACAAATATTTTAATCTTTAGGGTGAGTGCAGACCTTGAGTTTATGGCTCATTGATCCACAGGTTCAATTTGAACTGGTATATATAACAAAGCGGTGAGGTTGGTTCCTTTTTTTTTTTTTTCAGAATATAAACGAGATCAAATTAAACGGTTCCGGCGAGTTTTAATTTCATACGAAGCAGGTCGAGTGGAACATTGAAAATCTGTCTATCTCATGGAGAGCCCAAGGAACTGAGAATCTATCTATCTCATGGAGAGCTGAGTGGAGCATAGAAAATCTCATTATCAAATATTGATCTTATCTTATTATAAGGGCGCTTCACATTTCTTATATAAACATATATAAATTCATTTCTTAAACTATAATCTATTAATGTTAGTGATAATATTCCTTGGGTTGGGTGTTGCCTGCATTATAGGAAGAAAATATATATGATCACTTAAAATCAGAAGTATTAGATCAAGCTGCAAGAAATCAAAGAAAACAAATTAGCTGATGATTGACCGATGAAGGAGTAGGCACAGTAGTCACCTTGTTAACAGTATGAGAGAATGAAGCAGTGGTGCCAAAGTTGGAGCTATCGCCAATATTGTTCATCAACCTGCCGGTCACAAACAAAGTAACCGGCAACGTGAGCCCGTCACCAATGGAACCAATGAATCCAAGCATCATCAGCATCACATCAAAGACATCGGCGTGCATAAAGATGCTCCTCAACGAACCTTCGGTCTGTTTCTTCTTCCCTTTCTCCTCCTCTCCCATTTCTTTTGTCAATTAACGAATACAATTAACGAATACTTCATATATACTTTCAAATATATAGGTGGGGTGGGGATCTATTCTTTAATCTTTGTAGACCACGTGGGAAGGTTCATATAATAAATAACATTACTCATTGCAAGATTAAATTATGTCCTTCAAAAAATAGTAGAACTAGGTGAGTTCAATGAAAACATATATATATATGTAGATGATGAAGCTGGGGTTGACTTTGTTATATGACGACTTTTTGTTGTCACTAATGACGTTTACCAAGTGATTTGGATAGCCTTATCCCTTCCACAGCTATAACTATTTTTTCTTATCAAATTTTACCTCTCTTTTGACATCTTATTATTAATGATTGGTGTTATTCTGACCGTCAATATCTTGATCCCGTTCTAGTGATGACAATCGTGCCGTGTCGTGCCGTATTCATATTTGCGAATCGTGTTAAAATCGTGTCCACGCATGCCGTGTCCAAAGAACGCCATACCGATGCTGTGCCGTGCCCGAAATCAGAGGGATGGAGGCCTGGCACCACCCACATCCCGGACATGGTTCGGGTCATGCCCTGCCGTGTCGGCCCGCCTGTTTAAAAAAATATTTTTATATTCAAAAATATATATTAAAATTTGATATGAGACACTCTTCTTATTAATTTTTTTAAAAATAAAAATTAAAAAAGACCAAAGTACTAAAAGCTGAAATTTGAATATTTTTTTTACTATTTCAATTTATTATATATTTAAATTACAAATACACCAGACATAGAATTACAAATGCACATGGGTATATCCGGACAATATTTTTATAGCCTTCTAGCACATCTTTTTTTTTTTTTTTTTTTTTTTTGATTAGTAAAGAAAATATTTATTGATATAATAGAGGATATTACATCAATAAGGATAGGTCTGTGTAGAGCGTATTAAAATAACCCGAAGCAATCCAACTAGGTTGACCTCTAAACAGGTTAACTAATCATCTATGCACACAGAACCCAAAGCAGAAGAACCACCCAAACAAAAAACCTTGAACAGAACTACCATAACATAATCTAAGGAAACAACAGCATCTATAAGGCACTACAAACAGCAACATCCAGCTCCTCAAGCAAAAACCATCTGGTGAAATCATACATCATCAAAGCACAATCAGCAAAACTCCTCCCAGCTTCTTGGACCAAATCAGGAAACTCCTCCTATCGAGAGCCACACTTGATGAATCCTCCTAACGAAAGCAACACATGATGAAATCCACCTCACTGTAGAAGACCAGAATGCTACAATGTTTGGCAACCCATCTCTAGCTTCACCAATCTAGACACTGCGGGAAAGACAACCACAGAAAATCCAGCATTGATGCAACCAACATGAGCAAAAAACAACACAAGCAGCGAAAGACCAACTAAATGAAGCTTCATTGTCTGTCCACCGCCTCATAGCATAAATAGTAACCCCACAAGCACCTCACCCTTCTAGGTAAATCAAAAGCAAACTAACGACACTCCACATCAGTAACTGTTGACGGGCCGATCTTCCACGCCTTTGGGGAATGATGGGGTCGCCTTTATGGCGGAACGGTTCGTGTGCCGAGGGCATTGATGATCAATAATTTGTATTTATGGTACCGGCTTTTGGGTTGCTCGCGGAGATCAAGGCGCCCTGTGATGGTACGTTGGAGTAATTTGGGACGTTCTGCGTTCTAAGGAGTCATGATTGTGGACGTTTCTCTAGCGCGCTAGTTCATACTATGGCCTTTTTGAGCGCTCTAAGGGTGAGTGCGTTGTGGTGCTATCAAGGTCGCTGGTAACGCGTGCTGAGTGCTACGGCGCGAAGCGTGCTGAGTGCCTGGCACATCGCTGGAGTGTGTTGTTCGCAGCATGGACTTGGGTCGATCTTATGTAAGAGCGATGCGGGCTTTTGTGATGGTTGAGACGTGCTGATCGAGTTGAGTAACCATGCTTTGATGGTTTCTCCACGATCTCAGTAGTTGCAGCATTATCTTGGCGGTTTCAGCAGTGGTTGGGCAGCAGATAAGCTTGACCTCACGAGTAGAGCACGATCAGGATAATGACATGCCACGTCAGCCACGTTTTGATTACTGTAACTTCCCTGTAACCTCCTTGTAACCGCCCCTAGGCTAGGCTATAAATGACTGGGTAACGACGAATGTAAGAGGTTCGACATCTAAATCAATCAAACTCTACATTCTTCCGCATTTCAACTTTTATTTCTTTGCTGCTCTTTGCTTGTGTTCTTCATTTCGTTTTCCATTTTTATTTCAATTCTTCTATTGTTTTCCATTTACGTTCACTTCCGGCGACAATCTGTTTCCTTGGGGTGAGGCTTACCCCCTTGGGAGACCCCCATTCATTATTCCACCTCGATCACCGATCCCGACGGATTCCGGTGAAAACAAAAAGAAAAGGGCCAAAGGATGGTAAAGGGCAAAAGAAGAAGTGAAGGAGGAGAAGAGTTTACCTTGGTTGAAGCTATGAACTAGAGCTGATCATTTAAGGGTTCGGGCCCGGGTTCGGGCCGGGCCCATGGAAAAATTCTAGGCCCGTTGATTGGGCCGAGCTGGGTTTAGGCCCAGATCTCGGGCTGTACTCCAATCCCGTGCCCAGTCCTTCGGGTCTTTTGGACGGGCTGGGCTGCCAATAAGGTCCGGAAGTTAAACCATATAAATGCTTGATTATGGCCAAAGATTGTAGAAGTAGAAAATCCATGGGCATGATATAGATCGTTTTTTGAGAAATTTGGACTTCCTGGTTGTCATTTTAATTGCTAGTTCTTATGTGAGCTGTGGTTGGATCATAATGCTTTGGGCTCATGTTGCAGGTAGCCAAGTTTTCCATCCTTTGAATTTGTATAAAGACAGTGGAAGAGAAAACTGGTCCTAATTTGTTCATGATTTAATCAAGACATCAATCTGTCGGTTATTGACAATAACCTTCACTATTTTATGTTAGTTATTATTTATTCATATACATTTGACCTTCACTATTTTTTTTATTTTTTTTTTGAAATTCACCGGACCGGGTCGGATTGAAAAACACAAAAAATCAAGTCCGACCTGAAAAATAAATCGAGCTCACTTTTAAATCCCAAACCCAGCCCGCGGGTTCTATACCTATGCCCAAACCCTTAAAAAATAGTGCGAGGGCTGGACGGGTCAGGCGGGTTGGCATTTGATCACCTCTACTATGAACCGTTGACAGTTTGGCTACAATTTCATTGATTTGATTTTGGTTCACGTGAGTAGTACTTGGCATCAAGGTTTGAGCTTTCCTCCATGCTTGTATGATTCTTCGATTTGGTAAACTTAAGATTCGCCTGTTGTTATGGCCTGGGAAGGTTTTGCCGTATTTCCTGTGGTGTTATATGTTGAGTTTAGTTGATTGGGAAGCAAGAGATGTACTTGGGAGGTAAGAGATGTACTTGAGAGCTTGAGGAGTTCTCCGTGACGTGTTCTGCAAAATGACCGATTGGCGAGTGGCTGAAATGTCAAGCCTTTGTAATATGGCTCGACATTTTATGCCGGGTCTCAATTCCAAGTATTGTCGGAGCTTTTATTTTTTAATGTGACTCGATATTTGATGTCAAGTTTTTGAATGTTATGTGGAGTCTTTATAATTTTTTAAAAAGTATTATTGTCAGAAAATCATTTTTACTGATTAAAAATTAATTTTTTTAAAAAAAGGACTAAAAAAGAGTTTTGATTCCAATAATTGACTAGAAAAGAGATGATCTTATAATAATTTACGTCCACATTTTGTTCGATTGATTTTATCGAACACCAATCGTTCTAACTGTTGTTCGATCATTTTTGATCGAACCATGATCACTCAATCGAGAAATATGGTGAGGTGAGTTAGAACTTTGTGGTGTACATGGGACAAACTTTTTTATTGCCAATTCAAAGGCCTGATGGCTGATATTAGAACGTTCTATTTTGCGGAAACATCAACATGCATGAAGATCACACTCTGGATTCAATCTTCCTCACCATCAAAGCGTCTTCCTGCTGTTCGTGCGGTGGGGAACCTATCTTCAGCATTCCGTCCTTCACTTTCTTCCTTCCCTTACAATGAACTCCCCGATTATCTTGACCACCTTCTTCAACACAGCAACTCATCCTCATATGTCACACAAATCCACGCCCGAGCCTTCGTCACTGGGTCCTGTAATAATGGGTTCTTGGCCGCTAGATTCATATCGCTGTACAGCCGATTTGGGCTCGTTTTCGAGGCCAGGAAAGTGTTTCAGACCATCCCATGTGAGTGTAACTCGGTGCCACTGGTATGGAATTCGATTTTGAGGGCTAATTTTACAAATGGGTATTCTGAGGAAGCTGTTAGGGTTTACCTGGGGATGAGAAATCTTGGGGTTTTGGCTGATGGGTTTACTTTTCCTCTGGTTATTCAAGCTTGTGCTTCAATTGGCAGTGAAAGGTTGTGCGGCATTGTGCATAGCCATTTTTTCCAACTGGGTTTTCAAGATAATCTCCATGTTGCGAATGAGTCCTTGGTTATGTATGGGAAACTGGGGAGGATGGACTTGGCGGAGAAGCTGTTCGATAAAATGCCTGTGAGAAGTCACTTATCGTGGAACATGATGCTTTCTGGTTATGCTCAAAATTATGATTGTGTGGGTACTGTTGAAATGTTTAGAAGGATGGAGATGAAAGGTTGGGAGCCTAATGTTGTGAGTTGGACATCGTTGCTGTCGGCCCATTCTCGTTGTGGACATGATGAGGAAACCTTGAACTTGTTTCATCTGATGAGGAGTACCGGAGTAGGAGCTAACGGCGAGGTACTGGCTGTGGTTTTATCTGCTTGTGCTGATTTGGCTCTTCTCTCGAAGGGGGAGATGATCCATGGATATGTTGTAAAGGGTGGTTTTGAGGACTACTTATTTGTTAAAAATTCACTTATATGTGTGTATGGGAAGCTGGGAGGTATAACGGATGCAAAGAAGCTCTTTTTGGAGATGGGGGCCAAGAATATAGTGAGTTGGAATTCTTTAATAACAGCCTATACCGAATCTGGCTTATGTGATGAAGCCTTGGAAACCTTTTTACACTTAGAAATGTCTGATGATGAATGCAAAACAATGAGACCCAATGTGAGAAGTTG
Source organism: Dionaea muscipula (assembly GCA_028571145.1). NCBI lineage: Eukaryota > Viridiplantae > Streptophyta > Magnoliopsida > Caryophyllales > Droseraceae > Dionaea > Dionaea muscipula. The sequence goes on from JAOWBR010166232.1 coordinate 6,570, forward strand.
GAGTTGTATGATCAGCGGATTTGCTTCCAAGGGGCGAGGGGAGGAGGCTCTTGGTCTATTTAGGAGAATGCAGGTCGCTAAAGTAACACCTAATGCTGTAACTGTTATCTCTGTTTTGTCTGTGTGTTCAGAGTTGGCCGCAGTTCTACTTGGTAGGGAACTCCACGGCCACACCGTGAGAGTCGGGTTGAACACGGACCTATTGGTCTCAAATGGTTTGATCAACATGTATACCAAGTGTGGAAGTCTCAACAAAGGATGTGTAGTATTTGAGAAAATGATCGGCCGTGATTTGATATCTTGGAACTCTATCCTTGCAGGATATGGAATGCATGGATATGGTGATAAAGCTTTGGAAACATTTGAGCATATGGTGAGAGAGGAGGGACTTAAACCAGATGGGTTTACTTTTACTGGTCTTATTTCAGCTTGTAGTCATGCTGGTCTTGTTGCCGAGGGCCGTCAGATATTTAACGACATGACCAATGTGTTTGGAGTTGAACCAGGGATGGATCATTATGCTTGCATGGTAGATCTTCTAAGTCGTGCGGGTTTTACAGAAGAAGCAAGTGAGTTGATCAGTAGCATGCCAATGAGACCCAATGCTTTTGTCTGGGGAGCTCTTTTGAACTCTAGTAAAGTTCACAAAAATGCAGAGATAGCAGAAGAAGCTGCCTCTAATATCATTAGCCTTGAGCCCGAGACGGGCGGCGCCTATATGTTGCTATCGCATGTATACGCTGCAAGCGGAAGATGGGATGATTCTGCAAGGGTGAGACTCTTGGCTAAGACGAATGGTGTGAATAAAACCCCCGGGCAGAGTTGGATTGAAATAAAGAACAAGGTCTATGCATTTTCATCAGGTAGAGGAACAGTGGATTTGGAGGAAATTTATCAGATTCTGGAGGATCTAGGTCGGCGAATGGAGGACGAAGGCTATGTACCTGATAATAGCTTTGTTTATCAGGATGTGGGTGAAGATGAAAAGAGACGGATATTGAAAGGGCATAGCGAGAAGCTAGCCATCGCCTTTGGACATTGTAAACTCCCTCCTAGTATACCTATTAGAATCATGAAGAATCTTCGGGTTTGTGGGGATTGTCATAACTGGACCAAGTTCTTCTCTAAGATCACGGGACAGGTAGTTATTGTTAGAGATTCACGACGTTTTCATCACTTCAAAGATGGTCAGTGCTCATGTAGAGATTATTGGTGAAGAAATTGTTAGAGTATAAGCTTGATTAATCATAGTTAGTTTGAGTTTAGTTACTTGACCATAGTATATGATACACGCCCTGACTTTGTGGACATGGATAAACCGGTTGCAGTTGAGGAAAATAATCAATTCAGAATCAAGTATCAGAGGAAGCATGGCAAGATATCCGCAAGTAACTAAATTCGGCAATAAGATCTCGTCAGTATAGAATCAATAAGGAAATAGAAATATCCTAAAGATAACTAGCTGAATTTCTCAACTTTCCAAAATTCTTTCCAGTAGCATTATATATATGCATGTAATAAGTTGTCATTAGAGACAGAGAAAATTAATAAAATCTCCTTCCTATTATCTATCTCCTTCTATCTTCTTCTAGTTGCTCATCCCCTTCCTCTAATCCTCCTCCCCCTTCGTCTAATTTCCTCCAACGTAGCTCCTCCTATTACCACCCGCTCTCAATCTCAGGCACGTAACAAATTGATATCAGAGCCGACTCTCCTCGGACCTGGTACTAAAAATACCGTGTTAGAAATTTTCATTCAAAAAAAAAAAGCATCATATTCATCATGCCCAGTTCCCAAACCAAAGCCATGAGAGCTCTAATCGAACAACGGTTGGCCGCCACAAGTGAGCGACTGACCGAGTAGCTTAACGATAGATTCTACACTATGCCTGTTGAAGAATCGGATAATAAACTTCTCAGCGTCAGCATTGTGAATGAGATTTGTCAAATCACAACAGAGGTTCTTCATAAGGTATTTTCTCCGTATGGAGCTATTGAGGGAATCTTTCGATATAAGAAATATCCTACTTTGGTACAATTTTTTTGTTATGAAGATGCTAATTGTGCGATAGAAGCTCTCGATGGAAGACTTATCTATGATGGCTGTTGTCGAATGGATATTGATTTTATTAATATTCCATCATGGGTCATTCATAACAACAAGGGTATGAAGGCACCATCGACAACTGCACCAACGTCAAATCCCACCCTTGTCCCGCCATCGGTCATCACCCCACCATCGCACGGTCTCCGATCGGCCCAAGAACCATCGGCACATGAACCACTGACTCAATCTACTTTAATCTCTTAACCACCCACTGTTCGTCCCTCAGATTCAACCTCAGTGGATTCCAATTCAGTGGATTCAAGTTTACCATTTCGCAACTCGGAGTTAGATCCCTCCCCACAGACTCGTCATAGCCCAAAGACCTTTTCCAGCCCAGATTCTCAATCAGCTATTTCAAGGCTAGCTAATGTTGCTAATGATGGTAACGAATCTAAAATTAATGTTAACTTGAGCATGGAGAGTTTGAATCTTGTCCAGAAGGTGTTCGCTGAAATGTTTAAGAGAGATACAATTTCTAATGGGTTATTTGATCTTGCACTATTGATCACGCTTGAGCTCGTGAGAAACCGAAATCTGATAAGTCCTTTGTTTGATCCGGGTGGCCCTATTGATATTATTAAGGTTCTTGAAAAGGGACCGCTCGCTAACCCACATGATCAACAATCTGTCTCGGTATGGAAATTGCACGATCTAAAACTGCGATTTCCAACCTTTGCCCTTGAGGACAAGGGCAATGTAGAGGAGGGGGTATTGATACACGCCCTGACTTTGTGGACATGGATAAACCGGTTGCAGTTGAGGAAAATAATCGATTCAGAATCAAGTATCAGAGGAAGCATGGCAAGATATCCGCAAGTAGCTAAATTCGGCAACAAGATCTCGTCAGTATAGAATCAATAAGGAAATAGAAATATCCTAAAGATAACTAGCTGAATTTCTCAACTTTCCTAAATTCTTTCCCGTAGCATTATATATATGCATGTAATAAGCTGTCATTAGAGATAGAGAAGAATCAATAAAATCTCTTTCCTATTATCTATCTCCTTCTATCTTCTTCTAGTTGCTCATTCCTTTCCTCTAATCCTCCTCCCCCTTCATCTAATTTCCTCCAACGTAACTCCTCCTATCACCACCCGCTCTCAATCTAAGGCACGTAACATATTTATGGTAATAGATGTGATACATGGATTTAATTTGTGATCATTTGACTAGAAATGCAAGTGCAAGATATAATACTTATCTCCTTTGAGCCCATATTCTTCCAGATTTTTGGGTTACTGGGATTGACACCCATGAAACCATATTGTCCATATTTGCTAGAGGTTCTACAACACACCAAATTACCACATTTACTAAATCATAAAACTGTCGGAAAACCCATTCTCCAACACTCACAAGCAGCTCTGTGGAAATTGAAGACACGATCCGAAAACCAAGGGTCGGTTCTCGCTGCTCTGTTCTCTACACTGCTTGAAAACCTAGCATTCAAAGCAAGGGAGTAAGAATAGGAAGAGATACTCTTCACTACACCAGGCGAAAGAAGAAGGAGAACCCAACATCTACCACATCAGATGTTGTGAGAGAAGGTATACTGGCTCTGGATTGGGAACCGATGAGTGAGATCTTTAAGTTGGATCCGATACAGACCATTCCAGCAGAAGGGTTGATTCCAATGGAGAAAGAAAATAATGTGGTTGAAAGTGATGAGGATCGTGTTCAAGTGGTAGGAGAAACAAAGGGTGAATCTGGATTGAGGAAGAGAAGATCACAGAGGATTCGAGAAACCCTAGGCCAGAAAGCAAACGTTGCCGAGAACAAAAAGGAAAAATCAAAGGAGAGAAAGAAAAGATAGCAATCCGAGAATAAGGGTGAAGGGTAAGGGCTCAAATCCACAGAAAAGGAAAGGAAAAGGATGCAGAGGAATAAAGCAGAAAAGAAAAGAGAAAAACCAGAGGAAAGAGGAAAGGAAAAGGGAAGGAAACGATAAAGAGATGGAAGGGAAGGAAACAAAGTCAGAAGGGAGGAAGAGAAAGGAAAAAAAAACCCAAAGAAAACAACCGTGGGGACCTCAACCAAGAAATCAAAGAAAGGTATCTCAACGTCTCTGACTTCAAACACTTAGCTGAATAAGAAAGTTGTCCAGGATTGAGAAAGGTATCCCAATGTGTGTGCTTGAATGAAAACAACTTAAGTAGATTCAGTAGAGTGATTGAGAAGCAAGGCTGGTCTCGGTTATTTGAAAGTAGGGAATACATGTTTTCCACAGCTGTGAAAAGATTTTATGAGAATTTGCAAGTAGAGATCGAAAATGGGAAGGAAAGTGCAACTTCAATTGTTTATGGGATAACTCTGAAAATTGATGCACACATACTAGAGATATTCTCGATGTTCCAGTACAAAGCCTTTGCAAATATACAAAAGGAGATTGGCCTGTCACTAAGTTTTGTGTTCCCTTGCTGGCCACTCAAAGATTCGCTGGAAATAAGCTCTTTGAGTTGCATAGGAGAGTCTTGTCTACAGAATTGACACCATTCACTAGAATGCTACATGTTTTGGTGATGAAAAATATAATTCCAATATCAGGAAAGAGAGATGTTGCTAGTTTTATGGATCTCACTTGCATGGATTATCTGATAAAGGGAAAGAAGATCAGTTTACCTCGAATGACGCTAAGACACATGTTCTACATCCTTAAACAAAATGACCATGATCTTCCCTGTGGTCTCTGGATTTCAAAGGTGTTGAAGCATTTCAATGTTCCCTTAAATAAGGAGGATGAAGTAAAGGTAAAAGGGATGGACTTATTTCAGACTTCTTTTCTCAAGAAACATGATTTAGTGAATATAGAGGGAGTTTGGTGGTTCAGGAACGGAAGCAATAAAAGATCAAGAGGAAAACCCTGATAAGGTTGACAAGGAAGCATTAGAGGAACCTACTGCTGAGTGTGATGATCTTGCTGCTGATCTTGCTCATGGTCCAGCTACAGAGACTGGTGCAGACTTTGGTATAGATACTGCCGGTTCAGGGGTCTAGATTGCAGAGATTGCTAGGCTCCAAGCTGAACTGGAGCAAGAGAGAGCAGTAAGAGCACAACTTCAGCATGATCTCACCCAGCTTCAGAACTCTGACATCTCTGCTTCAACACCC
>JAOWBR010166243.1:0-11783 GCA_028571145.1 Dionaea muscipula
AGAATCAGACGAAGGAGATGAGATAGAGTTAGGAGAAGATGAAGGTGAAAAGAGGGTTGGGAAGCAGACACCAGAGAGAGAGAAAGCTACTCAGACAAAGGAAGAAGCTAGACTTAAGCCAATTCTCATTCAATACTTCAACAGCTCTACAATTACAAGTATTTGGCCTTATATAGGCTCAATTTTGATAAATAAAGATAAATACAAGAATACAAGAAAATATCATGTGTCTAGAGGGGACCAAGAATAATCCCAACTAATTGAACTATTCTAACATTCTCTCTCCAATCAGCTCAACCAACTCCAGCTAAGCACGTGGGTGAAAAATGGCTGGTGACGTTGGGAATACCAGTGGTGTCGCCTTAAGTCATGTGGGCTGTGTCGTGAACCAGAGAGGTGAGGCGTCAAGCTCAGCTGGGAAACTGTGGCGATGAGTTGGCCAGTTAACACCATAGCGTCAACTTCAAGTATCTTCTAGAATTGAGCTCCGATAGACAAAATGAATACATGGAAATAATCACAAGGATGTAAGAAGACGAATGATGTGCCACGGCATCATGGAATCATCCCAATTTGCTCAGAATCAATGACAGTCACCGCCATACAGAAGGGGTAGCGTCGCCCGTGAGCCTTGGTTATTGAAAGCTGTAGCGTTTAGGATTATTATACTACAAAAAACCTAATAGAAACCGGGATATATTTGGGTATAATCAATCCTACCGGAACCCAAGGGGTAAATGCAATCATTTTAAAGATATTTTAAACACATCCAGCAGTTCGGATTGTCTAAAATCATTTCGGATTTGATGGGCATTAGTGTCAAAATCGGCCCAAAAGACGATCGGATGGAGCCCTTTTCGATATTTTTTTCGACGATTTTTTTCATACCCCCTTAAAAACATATTTTAAACGCATTCATCATTTCGGATCGTTTCAAAACATTTCAGAACACATTTCATAGATGTGTCATAACGTGTGTTATACATGTGTTCATATAATCACACCGATATATATATATATATAGAGCCCATTAATAGGACTCCCATTTAAACCCCCGTTTGTTCTTTAATATTTTGTGACGATCCGAATCGGTGGACGTGTTTAAAATGTGTTTTTAAGGATGTATATGAGAAATCGTTGAAAATTAATGACGGAAAGAGCTCCATCGGTACGTTTTCCGAACCGATTTTGACACTATAAAGGAAGTACCATATCCGAAATGATTTTGGACGGTCCAAACTGTTGGATGTGTTCAAAATGTGTTTTTATAAAGTGCACAAAAAATCCTACCGAAACCCGAGGTATTAATGTATTAAAACGAAAAAGAAAAAACGCCGAAAAAATAAAAACCATATAGAAACCCGAGTATATTTGGGTACAATTAACCCTACCATAACCCGAGGGATTAATACAATCATTTTTTGAACATTTTGAACACATCCAACGGTTCGAATCGTCTTAAATCATTCTAGAAAAAGTTGTGTAACATATATTGAAATCGGCCCAAATCGTAACGAAAAACGTCCAGATGGAACCCTTCTCGATATTTTTTTCGACGATTTCACATATACATCCTTAAAAACACATTTTAAATACATCCAATATTTCGGATGTGTGTGTGTGTGTGTGTGTGTGTGTGTGTGTGTGTGTGTCTAATTTCCTTTTTTACTCTGTTTCCAAACAACGCCAATTTCCTAGTTTTGCGAAGGCCATTTACCAGATCCATTTCTTACCATTCCAAGCACCTTATCTAGTGACTTCTCGCTGACCAGTTATGGTCTAAATTATCATTCAAAGTATACTAGACAGTTCAAAGCTTACATAAAAAAGCATGTGAATTTGCTGGTTCTTACCTTTTCTCCTTTTGTCATCAGCAAATGATGACAGGCCACTGCTAGAATTAACACAAGTGGACTCATCTTGCTCCCGGAGCCATTTCCACCACCTGATGATGCACTCGCTGCCATAACCAAAAGGAAGACTTTTAGGTATGAGGAGCAATCAAAAATTTTAAAAGCATCTATAATAGGATAATCAAGTAGGCTCACCTGTGAAAGCAATGAAAACAAGACATCAACTTCATAAATGGCAAAGATCCACTATCGTCATCAATAACCAAAGGGTGCAAACACAGGGGACAATCCCCATCAGGGTGATTCATGATAGAGAGCTTCTCAACTGCTTCCTATGAACACAAAGTGATCAACAGAATGTTCTGCAAAAAGCAATGGGAAAACTATCTGCAATCGATAAAGTTATTAAAAAGAACAGCGAAATTAATATTTTGAACTAGAATATCAAGGTGATTAGAACTGGGTGTGAGACCTAACCGCCTAATATGGTAAACAATGGTAGAAAATTTATCAATGGGCTATCTGCAAGCCCAAAGTCTCCTTTCATCATCATCATCATCATCATCATCTTAGTCATATCCTAGTAGGTGGGATTGGTCACACGTATTCGAATCTTCCAATTTATAAAATGTTGGGTATCGTTTATATTCAGTTGCAATATTTCAAAGACACTTCTACTCACTTCACTACAAGTCATTTTTAATCGGCCCCTAATTCTCCTGCCTTCCACTTTAATCAATTCCTCTCTCTTAAAAGGCACATTCGTTCGTCTCCGCCAGAGGTAACTCACCCAACGCAAACGTCATTCCCTCATCTTATGAACCACCAATGCCACCCCTATCTGGTTACGGATCACCTCATTTTATATTCCGTTTCTTTGAGTAACACTTTGCATCCACCTCTACATACGCATTTCTATCACCGTCACTTTCTGGATGTGATTTTTCTTAATGAGCCAACACTTTGTCCCATACAACAAGGCAGGTCTAATCGCGATCCGATAAAATTTTTCTTTCAACTTTAAAGGTATTCTTTTATCATACATAACACTCGAGGTGACCCTCCACTTTTGTCACCCCGCATTAATTCTATTTGTTATCTCCTCATCAATCTCTCAATCATCCTGAATAACAGATTCAAAGTATTTAAACTTATTCGTTCTACGAACATCTCATCCACCCACCACCACTTTTAAGACCTCTCGCTCCTCATCGTTAAAAGTATATTTCATATACTTTGTCTTACTCTTACTAATCCGAAGTCATTTACCTTCCAAAACTATACATCTCCTTATCTTATCTTTGACATATTTTCTAGTTTTATCCATCAAGACAATATCATCCGCGAAAAGCATGCACCAAGGTACCTTCTCACACACATCTTTTGCGGGCTCATCTAGAACTATCACAAAAAGATACGGGTTCAAAACCCGTGACACACACCAACGGTGACCAGAAAGTCACACATCAGTCCTATCATTCTGACATAAGTTATCGTCCCATCATAAATATCCTTAATCGCATTAATATATCTCTTACTCACTTTCTTCCTCTATAGCACCCACCAAACAATTTCTCTCAGCACTTTATCGTACGTCTTCTCGAGGTCAATAAACACCAAGTATAGATCAATTCTCTTCTCTCTGAACTTCTCGACCATACCACGCATCATGTGAATGGCTTCTATGACGGAGCTTCCTTGACATGAACCCAAATTGATTTTCTAATACTCTAGTTATCCTTCTCAGCCTTTGCTTGATCACATTTTCCCACAACTTCATATTGTGACTCGTAAGTTTAATTCTTCGTTAGTTAGTGCATTCTTGCACATCTCCCTTGTTTTTATAAAGAGGCACAATCGTACTCCTTCGCCAAGGAGTACAGGATACTCTTAAATGCCATAACAAATACGGAACAAGAAGATAACCTCCTCCATAATCCTATAAAGACAGCAATCACTTACTGTCACAAACTTTGACAAACAAACACATCTATTTGCCAACTAAGATTAAAAATCATACGGGCTACAAAGGCGGGTGATTTGCAGACAAGATCACAGAAACAATAATGTTGTATGTTGAGAGTATATGCAAAAGGAGGGTATATGCAAAAGGAGTTACTGAATAGCAAGGGTATATGAATATTTTGGTATATTAGAGTTAATGAAGTAAGGGGTACATAAGGAGTGAGTTTAGTTAATGGTGACGAGTGTTTTTCATTCTAATCTCATTTGTTGATAGGATTAAAAAAGGTTGATGCCCTTGACAGAGTTAGAACCCATTGTAGGACCTTAATCCGCTGCTTTTATATTCAATAAGACCTCTATCCAGTGTTTTTCTTAAAGATGACCAAGAGCCAGTTTTTTTTTTCCAACTTCAATAATGACTCAGCCCTCCACGATGAAGGTGCCAAAAATAATACAGTTTCACCATTCACAAGGACAAAGAACCTGCCAGTAGAGATGCATTCAATCCAACTAACCTCTAAGAATCTAACTTCAATCCTAACCCTTTGATACAGAGGGGAGATCAATGCATGTGACCAAAAGAAACCAACTATTCTTCATGTAATCCCATCTTCAAATAACAAATCCTTGAACGACAAGGAAAGCCACTAACCTTTATCTATCTCTCGTAACAGCTTTGTTTTTTTTCTTTCTGCTCAAAGGTGGAAGTATTCCTAACCCCAAAAACAGATGACCCAACACCTTCCACTCCCTAAGAATCAGCAAACAATTTTAGACAGTTCTGAGATACTAAGTAGCTTATGTCTTTATTAAATGATGCGATTTCTATTTTGAAGCAAGCTCACTGAGGGTAGCAAGAAATCAAGTGTCACCAAAGAATTTAATCTCTGTTATGGACTGAGAGAGGGCTTCCCTCCTTCACTGAAAACAAATCAAGAAGAGGCTGATTTTGTTGATACATTCTCCCCCAGGCTCATATCAAACCTGATTGAGGTGGCGCTAGTGACCTCAGTGAGAAGCAACACTACTTACAGGAAAGGATAGAATGAATTGAGCTTGAACTTGAACTTGAACACTGGACTAACTCTCACGAGGCCGATTGCTGCAAGATGCTCAAACATAAATTCAAAGGTCCAGTGACTTCATAACAGTGTCCCCAGAAAGCCTAACACACTTCTAATGGGGAAGGAAAACAACCAATTTGATTGAGCAGTTTTATACATTTCCCTTGCGCTAGTAGAAGACAGCCAGGCAACACCAAAACACCGCTTCTGGGATTTTTTCCCTCATAACCTTAGCAGATAGGGTAATATCTGTGGAAAGATCAGGTAGTGTTTTTATGCAAGTTGCTAGTCTTCCTAGTCTTCCTATTTTGAAGTCTAGGGATTAGACTTCAACTCTTTTTTTTTCTTTCTCTCTATTCGAGCACCTTTTACAGGTTCAATACTTTTTATTTATCTCTTCAGATACTTAAATGCTCAACCACTCATCTCATGAACTTTAAGGAGAAAGTGACTCTTATCTAATTTTAGATAAGAGCACTTGAGCTCTTTGAATTCAAGCACAAGCTAACATTGACACCTTACAGAATGTCTTTTTTTACTTTTTGTTCAAGACATCCAAGTTTAAGGGCTTCACAATCTCTTAAAGTTTCCAACATAAGAAACCCATCAGAAGTTTTACCCTCTTAAAATTTGAGACCTCATACCATGAGGCTTTAGAACACTCAAATGACATTTTAAGTTTAAGCACAAAAAGAAGTCTTAAACTCTAAGCACCCTTTCAAGGGTTAGCAACTCCTCAATTTTAAGACTCTTGAATTGTTAAATTCTAACTAGGTCCTTGTAAGGGACAGTTGCTATCCAACTATATACACTTTAGAAGTATCCAAAAAGTATGCGCTATAGTAAGCATTATGAGGACAAAGAATAACATAATGGAGGTAATATTAGGGATAAGTAAGTTTCTGCTACGCCTCTAGTCACTTGTATGAACTTCCAAGAAGCTCAATCAAATTGAACTTTTAATCTAGCCATCAAGATAATCCTTCAAGAACAAAAGACGGATTAGAACAAGGAAACAATGAAAGAACTTGTTCTTATCATGGTATTTGGGAATGTGTTGGAGTTAGTAGAAAAATTCCTCTAATGCTTACAAAGGGAAGGTGGCCGAAAATTGACTGGCCTAAAAGAAGTTCAAAGGCGAACAATGAAAGAACTTGTTCTTATCATGGTATTTTGGGAATGTGTTGGAGTCAGTAGAAAAAATCCTCTGATGCTTACAAAGGGAAGGTGAAGGTTGACGGAAAATTGACTGACCTAAAAGAAGCTCAAAGGCCTTATAGGACTGCTCCTGAAAGGAACATAGAAATAGTCTCATGATCTATTTCTTCCCAGCGTTCTTTGATATCACTGCTGCCTGATAGAAAATTGAGACAATAGATTTAACTATGACTATGCTTAGACACACTCTACTCAAACATAGACCAAAATATATAATGCAATTCCTTGACATTGCTTTTACACAATTTTCCAATGAATTCCATCAATTTCCAAGTGTATCATCAATTTTTATAAGGATCTCAATGAATACAAAGGAAATAGCATATCTTCACCTATTTCCGTTGCTTTTCCATCAACACCAATAGATATCATCAAGTTTACATAGATTTCACGTGGAAATGTATGAATTAGCTACATGGAAATGAATGAATTAGCTTATTTTCACACATTTCCATTTTCATCAATTTACATGGATGTCATAAAGTGTTGCACATTTCACATGAAAATGAAGAAAATATCATATCCTCGCCAATTTCCACAAGTAGCAAGAAAATAAGAAAAGCAATTCCAAGAGATCAACATAGGGTGTAAATTCAATTTATTTGGAAAGCATATCTTGGAGAAAGTTACCTCACAAAGTGCTACAAGCATCAAACACGAGGAAAGTTCGGCAGCTTTGTCACGTAAACTAGCAGCGAGATGCTTTAGTCTTTCTCCATCAAGACCCTTTGAACCTATGACATTGATGTCAGGTGGATCTGTGGGATACTGCCAAGGTTACACATCTACATTAGAGCCAAAAGCATTAAGTCTAGCAACTAACTCACACTTACTGAACAAATTAGAGTATAGAATAATATTCAAGCCCTAAAAGAATTTGAAAACAACCTCGGAGGGGGTGAGAGCAGAGAAGAGACGGAGCAGGAAAGCATGCAAAAGAGAGTCACAATCCGAGTATAATGAACTTGAAACAAAGATTTAAATTTGTAGACCTTTTATATGAATTAAGGGTGTGGTTGACTCTTTCATTTGTTTATCCCTTAAGTCAGGGTCTACCAAAGGGCTATAAAGAATCTTTTAGTAGGGCCATGAAGGAATTCGTCTAGAGAATTCACAAAAGTCGATGAAACCATGGACCTGGGAAGACAAGAGCTCGCTCAGAAACGAATTCATCAACCGAAGAAGCGAGTTCCCAAAGAGCAGAGCGGTGCAGGGCCAAAGGACTTCTTGTGTCCTATTATGCAGTTGGTGGTTACTGCTAGTGCGTACGTAAGTAGTAGGCTAGGCTGACAAGATATGGGCTAGTATAAGGCACCTGGCCAGATGGTATCCAACCCATCTTCTTCAAAGAAAATTGGGATTGAGTAGGGGAGCTGACTGATTATCCTTAAAATTTTGATTTGGTCATCCTGTAGCTCCCTTGAACCTCTTCCATCATGTCACCTCTCATAAGGTGCAACACACTAGTTGGTTGTTTCTTTACTTGAACATGATAAAACAACCTCAAATTTCTCTCACATCTACTTCCCCATATATTACCATAAAGATTCTCTCATTTACAGGATCAGAAACCTTGTATTCACCGAGTGCTCCACAACCTTTCTTGATTGGGATTACAGGAAATAATTTCAAAACAAACATGCATCCAAGTATATAATAAATAGTCACAAAAACATTACACGAATAACACTCGTGTCCTTGAAATCAATTTTTCGACAATTTTGAAATGAAAAAAGTATAGTAAAACCATCTGACATATCAACAAGTACCGGAATCCTATATCAAATAAAGTACAGAAATAATTTTAGCAAGTATTTTTTTTCCAAAAATCACCTTCCATATGTTGCTAGTGAAATCATCATCGCTACGGTAGAATATGAGCACATTAGAAATAACAAAACACAATTTATATCTCTCAACATGGTGGATATACATCATGAGCACTAACCACAATATTTCCTAGAGTCATGCACAAAAAAGGAAGAAAAAAAGGGAACTAAGAGACAAGTAGCCATGTGGATGCTTATACCAGTGACCCAGCTCGTATCTCAATGTCTACTTCAACAAACTGCATGAAAAGTGAAATGATACTTGTCAGTTTCATATCCATCTAAGCAGTTGGATTGTCATTTGCTAAGGCAATCCATTTTTCCTTTTTCCCTTTTTACTAATGTCTTTAACTGAAATGAGAAGAGGCTGTACAAGTCAGTAGCCCTACAAGAAAGGGTTTTCTTTGATTCCAAGGGAAAATTTAAAGGATGTCACTCATCAATATACAATACAGGCCTTAACAGTAATTGGTCTTCAAAAGGATCAAAATTGAGCTAGCAAACCAAGTAAACAAGTAAGCACAAGAATATCACATATGAAAAAAACCTAATAAGGTCGAAATATGAACTAGTACTATACAGGCATGTCCAACTTCATGGAAAAAGAATAGCAATAAACAAAAAATTCCATTCATAGGGAAGAGGATGGAAAGAAATGTCACCCTAGAAAGGAAAAACTCGAAGAAAACCACATACAGCAACCTTACTGCATGGAATTGCTTCAGGTTTTGAACACAAACAATCCATAAATGTACTTAGTTTCGAGAGAAAGAAAACTCATAGCCGTATTTGGCTGTGCGCATGGGACCAGATATGTTTTAGTCTGCTGTGGTGGTATTTCTGCAGTTACACCATCAAACCTGTACCTAAAAGTCGAGAGTATAAAAAACTAGAGTATTACCTCAGCCTTTACTCACAATATTCCTCCAGTGGGTGATAGGGTATATAGGATAATTTCCTTTCAAACGTGTGCCTAAAAATTCGGGAGTATAAAAGCTAGAGTGTACTGTTTCATCAGACTTTAGTCACAATATTCCACAAGTTGGGTGATAGGGTAAGGGTACATAGGATAATTTCCTTAATTGTTTGTATGGTTGCATGCCTTGAAGGTATGACAAGAAAGAAGATATCTCCAAAAGGAATGGCCACCCCACTATCTAGAACATTCTGCACTCATCTTGTTCTCTCAACTTCTCTCCAACTTTTGATATTTTGCAAAGTTCATCACGTGATTTTATCCCCAAAGGAACAATCTCTTAATCTGCATCTCGAAATAAAGTAGAAAGTCAGCAACAGGGCCCTTCTGCCCCACAAGGAAAATCTTTGCTCCCTTAGGTCATTTAATTTCAACTGGTTAAGATCTGTACATTGTCCATCCTTTTGCCACCTAGTGGGTGAAAAACTAAAGGTTCAGCCAGTACACTTTTGAAGTGAATGATTTGGCAAGATACGATACTCCTCTAAAAGCATGCTTGCTTCAGTTATTTTTTCTTCATTGTTGATGACCCTACCTAGTGGGATATGATCATGATAAGGTTGTTGATGATGATGACAACGTTTGATCATGCAAGAGGTATGATACGTGCGACTCACTTTTGCGTTTTAGGATTACTTTAGTCCCGTTGCTTCGAACATTTCAAATCACACTTTTCATTTCTTTCTGTCTAGGAGAGGAAGTTGATTGTCGTAGAAGGTAGAAGAATTAGGGGATGCTCGACACTTATATTATAGGAGTGTAGTGATTAGTAAGTGACTATTAAATGTTACAACTGACCATAATACCCAACATCGTAAATTGGAAGATACGAATACGTATGGCTGGCCCCATTTAGTAGGATGTGGTCAGGATAATGTGGATGATTGATGGTGGTGGTGGTGGTGGATGTGAGAATTCTCTGTCTAGAACTGCCGACATGGGCAAGGGTAGAGAGTCAAAGAGATAAACAGCAATACAACAAAGCAAACAAAGAAGCTACCAGAAAACAAAAGTTCTCCTTGCTTTTGAACAGAAAACAAGCAAAAAAAATGCTTATTAATAGTTACAGCATACAGCAATCAGGTTTAAACATCATGACAACCCCCAAAAGACAAATGAATAGGTCACAAAGATTCAGAAAGAAAAGAAATGCCTACTTCAGAAGGTTTGCCATATGGTTTCTCTGGTGCAACTTAGCTACATCATAGGCTGTTTACTACCCTTTCAACATATGATGCAATGGATCATTGACGGTTTCCTTCCACCTCTTGTTCAGTCTTCCTCTATCCTCTTGAAGGAAAACCTCTTCCATCCCATCACATCTGCTCAAAAGGAAGGTCTTCCTTCTCAATGTTCCGGTGGTCGGACTTGTCTTAATTATTGAGACTTTTTTGTCTTTCATAAAAGCACCTACAACATTCTCCAAGTATCTATTCAAGCTTGCCGAGTGTGGAATCAAGACAATAAGAGAAAAAAGGCTTTCGGATAGCAACAAGTTTCAAACAGCTTTTCCGAACTACTCTAGCAATCTCATAAAGGTTAGTCTTTTTGTGCATGATCACATGTCCATCTTAACCCCTATGACACACCATATCGATCTGTTGAACTTGTTCACAATAAATTCCAACACACTCCTCCATATTACTCGGTCAGTCTAATACTCATCTAACACCCACTCATCATCATCATCATCACGACCACTTTCCACTAGGTAAGGTCGGCCACACGTATCCGTAAAACAAATGCACACAAGATCCAATAGGTATAGTGCGTCGGTAGTCAGCTAACACCCACTCTATACCATTTTATCTCCACCTTTCAAAGACATCCTAGGTTCACTCAAAATCTTCAGGGCACACAAACTCACAAAATGCAGGGCCTCAAAAACTTCAGCCACCTGCGTATCAAGAAATGTTGTCAGAACATATAGTTCCACTGTTATCTTCATCATCGCATCCACAAATCTCATCCAACCAGTTACCATGCTTCAGGTGACACTCAACATTGAAAGAGATGCAGTATGGGAATCTTCACCTATACGATTCTACAAAAACTCAAGACCTAAGCACTAACCAGGAAGAAACCAAAAGGAAGTTCAACAAAAGACAGATTACATCCCTCAAAAGATATTATCCTAGTAATCCGGCTCAATTGGGCCATGAACTGCAAAACTAAGACAACCTAGAATTCCAATAGAACATCCAAATTAGTCGGCGATCGGAGCTAGTATTGAATTCATGAAAGAGATAGAAGTGGGAGGGGACCTGCTGAGAAGAGACGTCGGCAGTTCGGGGCATGATATGGACGCGAAGGTGAGGAGGGTAAGAGGTGAGGACCGTACAGTCGCCGGCATAGACCGCTTGTACCGCTTCCACTTCCATCATCACCTCTTCTTCCGTCATCACAGGAACTCGCCGGCGAAGACAAAGAGCACGGCGACAAAAAGCTGAGACGGAAAGTGACCGGAGAAGGAGAGCCGGTCGGACAGAGAATGATGGGACAGGACAAGGGCACAGACGGTGAAGGAGGATTCCCGAATTTGCTATTTGGACGAAGGGGTGTTTAAAGAGGGATGTGCTTTAGGCAATCCACCCGTGGCACGCCTCTGTCCGGGTGGCGGTTTAAACGGTAATATACTCTCGTATCACTTCATAAAATACGATTGTATCTTTTTTATTTTCTTAAAAACCTTATATACCGTAGTATACTATCAGGTCCTGTTTGTTTTGCGGATGGGATAGTGTGGGATAATTAGTAAAAAGGGATAAGAAGAAGGATAAGAAATGATGGGATAAGAAGACGGATAAGGAATGATGGATAAGAATTTTACAAACTTGTTTGTTTTGCGGATAAAAATCGACGGGATAAAAATTTTGAC